>MU181980.1:435388-459818 GCA_016904865.1 Pissodes strobi
TTTAACATACTTCCGATCCAGTTCCTTATTTGTGGTTCAACCCCTCTTTCAGCTAATACTATGTATAAGGAGGTTGATAATGCATTATTGAGTGCTCCTTCAATGTCTAAGAACACACCCATCGCGATAGTCTTGCTATCTAACGCTTGTGATATGTTCCCGACAAAGTTGTTCTGTAGATTTGCCGGTCTGATACTCATATTGGTGAGCATTTAGTGGATACTCACCAAGTGCGCCCGTTCTAATGTGTTAGCAGTAAAATATGCATTAATCTTGATCGCCATTAGTGATTTCAAAAAATGAAGTATTTACAATAATAAGCTTTCAAGAGTTCACTCTTCAGAATAATGCCATAATCAGTATACGAATTCATTAAATAATTAAAGAAGTATTACTTTTGATGTGACTAATACCACTTTGACGAATTAATGTGTATGTATTGATTTTAAGATAATAGCTATATGAATCTCGGAAACCCGATATTTATAAACACTTTAACCCACGGAAACTTAAAGTAAAATAAAAGTTCTGATAGTTGTAAGATTAATAATTCAATATTGGTTTAGTTACTTACTGCAAATGTACCCAACACAAACCACACATATATCTTGTTTGAATGAGTAAACGAAACATACGTTTTTATATATATAAAATGCTATTATTTATTAAAGTAATACAATTATTCAAAAAGTCTTAAAAGCTGAGGTGGATAAGTAGGCAATAATTTGTCTCACAAACATGAAATCTCCACAACAATATAGAACATATTTATTTATTTATTTATTCATTTAAACAACAATGAAATACAATCAAATAATGAAAAAAAATACCTACAGCAGACAACAAGTGCAAGATGGACATTAAGTATGTGTGAGCACTTGATGTATTATTCAAAACATGACATGGAAACATTCGCTCGTAATAGTGTGAAGTCTTAAAACGTACAAACAAATAAACAACAACTAAAAATCACAATGTGTCCTATAAAAAGGGTATCGACTGCCTAATTCGTTGGGTATTATTTTTAATCCACAAATTAAGGTTTCTCTTTATAAATCTATTTTTTTTTTTGTTTAAACTGCATGGGCAGCACTGTAATGTGAGTTGGGTAAAGCCAAGTTACGATTAGCATTAGCCCTTTTCAAAATAGAATGATTTATGAAATTGTCAAATAAATGACGACTAAGAGAAAATCTAAGTACATTCTTAATGTAAACTTGAATAACCGTAAAAACTACATTCTGTTCAAATAACAAATCTGAAGAAAATCGCTTTGTTTTAAACAACATAGTTTTTAAAATATATTTCTGTGCAATAACGAGGGTACTAGAAGCTTTTTTATGAGCTGCACCCCAATAGATTATCCCATAATTCAAAGAAGATTCCACCAGTGCTTTGTAAACACTTATGTGTAATGACTTATTTAATATATTACGTAATTCATAAAATTTGTAGATTAACTTTTTTAATTTATCCTTTATATGATCAGAGTGAACGTCCCATTTTAAAAATTGATCAAAATAGACCCCTAGATATTTAACGCTCTTGACAGAACGAATAAAACCAGAACATATGCAATCATGTAAAAATTTACACTCAGTTGAATGGATTTTGATTACACGATCGTTAGGTAAACCTCTTCTGTTCATAGCAAAACGCATAAAATTGGTTTTCTTAATATTTAAAATTAGATAATTTAGATCCATCCATGCTTTCACATAAGACACTGACCTTTCAGCCTTTTCATAGACCTCCTCCCAACATGTTCCCCTGCATAGCAGAACAGTATCATCAGCAAAACAAACTACATACTTTACTTTCTGGAGTTGTTTAGATTATTAATATAAATTGAGAATAAGATAGGACCAAGCACAGTACCCTGTGGAACACCACATTCCACTTTATTATACGGGCTATATATAGAGTTTAAATTGACTCTCTGGTATCTATTTGTAAGATAGGAACTAAACAAATCATATACCTTTCCCCTGATACCAATATTACTAAGTTTATTTAGTAGAATACGGTGATTCACAGTGTCAAACGCTTTTGAGAGATCCAAGAATACAGCCAACGGTTTATAATTGCTGTTAAAGCACTCAGTAACAAACTTAGTAGTTTCATGAAGAGCATCCTCTGTGCCCACTTTTTCCCTAAACCCAAACTGTGAGCTAGACATTATTTTGTTTTTATTTAAAAAGTTACACAGCCTGTTTTTATTACATTTTTCAACTATTTTACTATAGAACCAGAAAGAGCTATTGGCCGGTAATTGTTTATATCTGTTTTTTCACCTCCCTTATGTAAAGGTATAATCATAGCTTTTTTAAAGACATCCAGAAATAACCCACTGCTAAATATCAGGTTCACAATGTGGACCAATGGAGCAATCAAGGACCTATAGTTTTCTTTCACAATTGCACTAGTTATATAAAAATCATCTTTTAAGAAAGTATTTTTTAAGGAATTTATGGAGCGAATAATTTCCTCTTCACTAATAGGATGTAAAAACATTGAATTAGATAGATGTTTCTCTCTACATAAGAACTCCGGTGGATTATTTGGTTGACAAATCTTACTAGCCAGCTTGGCTCCAACAGAACAAAAGAAACTATTAAGTTCATTGACTATGTCTCCCTGATCTTTCAGCACCTGGCCATCAGCACTCTTAATACATGATATAGCACACTTCAAGTTTCAGACGTTAGCTGCTTAATTAATTATTTCCCAAGTTTTTTTAGGGTTGCCATTCGCAGCACTTAACTTTCTTTTAAAATAAGCTGCTTTAGATTTTTTCATAAGATTACTTAATTGGTTTCTATAATTTAAATAATTTAGCTTGGCAAGAAAATTCCCAGGATTCTGGACACAAAACTTGTGTAACCTATCTCTAGTCCTAATAGAAATGAATAGAGCTGAGGTGATCCAAGGTTTAATGCGTAGTTTTTTAGGTATAGTTCTTTCATAAGTAGCAGCAACTATATGATTCTTTAAAATATTTAAAAACATTTTTGATGCTATCTTAGGATCATAGTTTAACAAAACTCGTTCCCAGTTTTCTGCATCAATACTTACTTTGAATATTTGTTGATTAACGTGCCTGATTATATTATTTGGCTTACTATTGATTGCATTATCATTACAAACCTGACCCAAACTGATATTAAATAATAGCGAGTGACGATCAGAAATAGAACCATTTAGTACAATTAAATTATTGTCAAATTTCTTTGAACTTTTCATAAAAATATGGTCAATACAGTTACTACGATGAGTAGTAACTCTAGTAGGTTTATTAACTTTAGATAAATAACCATGACTATTTAAACAATTTAGATACTACTTAACAGCCAATGAATGGAATTCCAATAAAATTATGTTGTCACCTACAAATAGCTCAATATCACACCTAATAAAATAGTTCTGACTGAACAAATCAACTAGAGGATTTATATAGTATTTAGCTTTAATTGAGGGAGATCTATAATGAGAAATGAGATATAATTCCAATAGAATTTTTTTTTCAAGAGTTATTCTCAAAAATTTATATTTATCTATACTTATGATTTTACTATCTTTAATAAATGAGTCTTTGCAATAAACCAAGGAGCCATCACATTTATTATAATTGCTTTCATTATAAAATACATTATACCCATTAAGATTAAAATGATACACATTATCCAAAATATTAGTTTCAGATAATACAATTACATCGAAATCACTACCCAATGACACCAAGAAGAGAACAAAATCGTCATAATTTTTATTTAAGCTTCTTATATTCAAATGTAGCAAATTAAGTTTATTTATGGAGTTTTTAAAATAACCAATACTGTCCAAGTTATCACAAATAACAACGTTTCCATAATTACCCTCATAATCGTCCAAAAAAGAATTAGGACCCATTGTGGTAAAACAGACCACATAACCTCAACACCGAAAAAAAAACGAAATTAAGCGCAGTTTAGTTTGAGATTGTCAACATCCTCGTGATGTCTGATTCTTTTCACTGGGCAATCATCCCCACTTCTTGCAAATACTCTTCTATCCTTAGCCCACAGATACTTATATCCATAGTCACGAAGTGACCGAGCAGACATAAATAATTCCCTAGTTTCCCTTGATAAATTTCATTAATATATATTGTGTTGTTTCCAGACAGGTTACATTTGCTACCAGTTATTTTTTCCTTTTCTTTTCTTTTTTGTAGGAACTCATATCTTTTTTCAATAGTTTTAAAGGTTACCAAAAATGAAGGATTTTCCTTACTTGAAGAGATCAATTTAATTTGCACATGTTCAAAATGAAGGTCAGAGTCTATAAACTTAAGTACCTTCTCTGCTTCCCTGGGATGACTTTTGATTTCCTCACTAGAGTTGCTCATTCCCATTATGACAACGTTCTTTAACCTGTCTTCATCCTCCTTTATCCCATATTGGCTCTTTACAATCCTTAATTCCTTTCTTAAGTCCTCGTTTACTTTTTTTAGAGACAATATTTCCTTGCTAAAGGTCTCGTTCCTCTCCTTTTGAAGTTCATATTGTTCCGCATAGAACCTTAAATCGTTACGCAGATCACGAATCTCATGTCTAAGTTCCTTAATGCAATTCAAAATATCCTCATTACTATTGTTAGTTTTATCTTCAGCCCCATCAAAAAGGTCCAATGATCGCCTTATTTGTTTTTCCACATGGCTTTTACAGTTTTCACAAAAATATTTATTGTTGAACTTCCGCATGACCTCAAGATCTACATTTGAAAGAGAGTACATGATAGGTGGAACCAATTTTTACACTTTTCGCACTGGACAGAAGTATGCGATTTAATAACATTAGCAGCGCATTTAGCACATTTAAAACCCTTTGGCTTCCCTGCCATCTTGATTCGGATAAATAAATTAACTGACTGTACTATGTGAGACGAGTGTGCAATTTGACTTCTATGAAATCACAAATCGAAAATAAATGTCGTAGGTGAAACGCACTATAGCTATTTTTTTGTAGAAAGTATCGAATGCAATTATAAGAATAACATGATAAATAACTAGACGCCACGGAGAAAATTTATGGTATTTTCCATTAATGATATCACTATATGATACAAAAACTAGATTGATCAACGCCAAATAATTCACTGCAAAATGAAGCGAAAAATGAGCATTTAAAACGCCGAAAATCAACGAAAACTTTAACGTAAGTCACGAGCCGAAACGAACGCCTGTAAACATGTATATAACATCCAGGGACAACAATCTACAACAATCAATTATATTACATTTTTTCCATTAATAGCATATTATTTAACCGATTTTCAGTAGTCTATAGCTCGAAAGGTCGAATTTAAGTACATGATATACAACATAAAGCAGAAGTTACGGAGGAAACTGAAAATATGAAAAAAATCGTGTTTGGAACTAAAATAATAAAAATGGTGGTGTTTAATATAAACGCTTTTCATCTCTTTATACTTTCAAATACGCATTGTGTTATGTTTCGGCTAAACTTTCTGTTATTAAAAAAAAAATGGAAGTTGCTTATGGACAATATTTGCTATCCTTACATATTTAAACGTTGAAAAATTAGCAACTATAGTAAAATATGGCTTCATAAAAATGAATAACTGGGAAGTTGTTGATAAATGTATGTGTATTTTTACATTGCCAACGGCAATTCTCACAACCTATTTGTATTGAAGTGATAATGGTCACCTCACACTCTATGTCCAGCAGTGAAGGAGAGAGGCGCTTCTCGATTTAAATAATAACTTTCTCTTAGAGTTTTACCCAAACTGTTTACACCAATAAATTCAGCCCCCAAGTACTCAGCTCATCTCTTTTAGCAAATATGATTGTGTAATATAGGTACTGTTATTAAAAAAAGTTAGTCCAAAAAAGCCTATTACGGAAATGACATAAAAATAAATCTCGGACTAGCTAGCAAATATCGCACAAGAATGTGCACAATTTTTACTTACCATTTGTGTTTACTATATGCCACTCTCTAGTACCAAAATGATACTCTTGAACGGTATTTAAATATCCAAATTGTGGGGAATGTCCGAAAATAATTACCATCTTGTCAGCTTTTTTATTCGTATTGTTGTTAACTATTGTTGCCGTATGCCCAGCCGATTTCAGCGGTCCACACATCAGAAAACTGACATTGCAAGAGTCAGCCTTAACGGTAATGTTTTCCCATATTTTCGAACTTATATCGAACGCCCAAAGCTCTGAAGTTGTCCCCCTAATAATAATATAATTTTAGCAATGGAAATTAGTCAAACCATTTAAACACTGTATATTGTACAAAATCAAAAAGGGTCTCGTAATACTTTACGTACATTTTAGAAAAGTTGAAGAACGAAACTAACTTTTAACTAATTAAAAAAATTAGCTTCCATTTAAAAAGAACAATTTATGGGCGTTCAAACAATCGACTTTTTGAACCATTAGATGTCTTAAAAATAACTCCTATAGGCTCTTATGCATATTTTCATTAATTTAGTAAACCAGATATTACGGTTTAAAATATTTCCAATGCCAGCGTATTTTAAGAAATATACAATTTTTATCGGTGAAAAACTGTAATAATATCCAAGGTATTATTTGAACTACAAAATAAACCGGATGACAATGAAACGTTTAACAACGGCGTCAAAATGCAATGGTATAAGGTAAGAACAGTGTTTAAGTATGAAATTCATAACAGTCTTAAAATTGAATGCGTTGCACATTCGTCTTTTATCCGCAGTCATTTAGCACCTACTTTCTTACTTAAATGAAACCACCAAATATATACTGTGTGAGTATGATTGAATCATCCCATAAATACTATATATAAAAAGACTGAATTACCAGTCGAAGTTCAGTTGAACTCGAGGATAAGTGTTATCCTACAATTATCTTCAACCGGAACAGAGTTATTATTACATATCTCTTTCACGAATTCAAACTAAGAATGCAATTTTTACTCAAATAAAAATTAAAATTAAGTAACGTTTACCTATTTCCAACCACACCTCCATATAAAAAAATCTTATCTCCATATATAACAGTAGAATGCCCATATCGCATAACAGGACTTTCGTTTATATGTGGAGTTTCCCAGACATTGCCTAAAATAAATTTTTTTATAAGCTCTTAAAATACTTGTATTAAAAAATTAATTTGGTTCTCAAAAATAACAATGCGAGTTAGATATAAAACGCTGATCACGATAAAACCTTGCAAAGGATTTATGGAATTACGGTTTCGATGAATATTCCCAAATTAGATGAAAATAAAATCCGGAATAGTTTTAGTTAGTTAAGTGTATTGTTTCCTGCAAGGTTTTATCGCCATATATCGCAAGATATATCTATATTTTCACATTGCGTGAGGTTTATGCTAAAAACCCATGTTTTATTTATTCGAAAAAATTCAAGTTTCCGTTCTGCAAAGCATTTTAGTGGGAAATATTATTTTGAATAATGAAATCAGCAAATATTATTATTAAACTAATACCAATCTATGGTTAATTCTCACAACCAGTCAGTTTTTACAGACTTATTTATATCTACAAATGAGCAACCGATGTCAACCAAACATTGTTTGAAATTTTTCACCACAAAATATCAATTCATATTATTGAGGTTTAACACAGTAGTATCAAACCTGCTTAGTGTCTGATTTATACAGCAGTAAGTTACATTTTTTTCCTTCAGATATGCATTACTCTTCATGGTTTCCTGGAAAATATTAACCCTTGCTTACCGTTAAAATCGTAGATATACATCAAAGGGATATTCCGCTCTCTGTAGTATCCCTCATATCGTTCTCCAGCAATAACGTACATGGAATCCTTCCAAACCACAGCAGAATGAGACGCTGATCCGGGAGGGACGAAACTTGGAATATTGACTGTCTCCCAATAGCCTCTACTTGACAACTAAAATAAATACCATATTATAACTATTTTGACAAGGGTCTTGGAATTAAGCGAAAAACATTACTTTAAAGATTCTCAATTATCTTGATGTATATTATTATGAACGAAATAGCTTCATGTCTATTATTTTCAAAAATGCGCTGGTATGTAGAACAGTGCTTCATATTCAGGTAATTAAACATCTCTTAGTTCACTTTTTATTAGCGGATTTGATTAACTTTTTGGTAGGCGACTATTTTCATTATTAATATGGCTGATTAATAAAAACAATCAAATTGATTCATGGAAAATATTCTGCTTTATTTGTATACTTTAAATAGTGTTTTTTGAATCGTTAAACGTTGTTTCCCATCCCAACATATCCTATTAATATTTAAAAAAAAGTTGCTATTAAATTACTAACAATTCCATTCTTATAGTTGATAAAAAAAAAACCTTAGAAAATGGGACCATATATCGTAATGTTGAAATTGCAAAATCAATGCTCGAGTTAGCTAAATGTTATGCATAGAAATAATTCGTCAAATTCAACATGATAAAACCAACAACCTTCGCAATACATTCTGGCTTTAATCAACCTATGCCACTATTTACTCTTGAAATATTATAAAATGTTTGCCTTCATCTAGCGTAAAAATTAGGTCTACGTACAAAAAAAACTATTCAAATCCAACTTTTATTATGAATGACTATTCAATTTTTACGATAATTTTGACACACCTGTTAAAAAATTATTTGTAGTACATATATTCAATTCTTGTAGTTTTCGAAACGTAATTTTGATAAATAATAGCGATATCAGAAAACTGATAATCAAACCAAAATTGTAATATTCTTTTTATTACGCATGCATCATAATCAACGATTATTGCACGCTGCAGCGTGCTTAAAACGATGTTTATGATGCGACTACTTTTTTAAAGGTTGCTATAGAAACATTTGATCATGTCAAATGTGACAGGTTAATATATTCGTCAATATATCCCTTAAGTTTAATATTTAAAACATTTTTGAGATTATGATGCATTCGTAATAAAAAAAATAGCGTATGATATACGTGTATATGAGGCCTTTAAAGCCCTTGCGACCTACAAAACACTCCGCTGCGAGTCGTGTTTTGAAATATGTCGCGCGTGCTTTAAAGGCCTTCTTATACACTTATATCATAATATACTATAACGATTCGCACCATATTGATACTTTATAAATTATCTATAAGATACAAGAATAGCCACATTGCTAAAACGCTAACGCAAATATTAATATAAAGCATTCCTTATCCTTCATGAAGAATTTCCTTTAAAAATCAAACTAAGGCGACGCGGAAATTACTTTATCTACTTTCATTTAGTAATATGTATGTAAGTGTTAAGAATAGTTTCTTTAAGGGCGCCTATTACAGTCCCGGTGTTGGTAATGAATCACAGTGCTAGTGCTATAGTGATTTTTCAAAAATTAAGGCAATATAGAAAATTTAGTATTATAACAGCTGGTACAGAAAAAACACCAGCGTGTCCACTTCTTATTTTGCTTGCACACTTATATCGTACTGATATTAAAAGAAGAATTTCGAACCTCCATTTACTTAAGTACACAACGCATTGGTGCCTTTTACTAGTGGCTGCCAAATAGGGGGTATATTGAAGGATATTATCATTCCTTTTAATGAAAACTTGCGATATTTCCAATGAGGCCTCAGACATGGCCAACAATCCCCAATCTTCTTTTCTGTTCTTACATTTAAAGGACGTTTTGTTTCCCCAATATACGACTCGCCCACATTCACATGGTAACTGGTAGACACACTTTTTCTCTTGTTTAGATGAATTAGGTTTTTGAAGTGAAACTTCTTAACGCGCGCCGGGAGTAAAATTTGAAGGTCGCGACACGGCGAGAGGGAACGAAAAACGGTCACGATGTTTTATTGTGATATCTTTGTTAGTTTACAAGCAAAAAAATATGGGATTTGCTCTATTACCTTGTCAAGACATAAGCGAAACTTTTATGAAGAATATTTTTTTTTTCATTTAGGCTTTCCCTTTTTGTTAATTGAGTGGTATATTTAAAACAACTACTTTTTAACCAAATCCGTTACGATATGCATAAGATTTTATCGTGATATCTTTGTTAGTTTACAAGCAAAAAATATGCTCTATTACCTTGTCAAGACATAAGCGAAACTTTGATGAAGAATATTTGTTTTCATTTAGGCCTTCCCTTATTGTTAATTGAGTGGTATATATAAAAAAACTACTATTTAACCAAATCCGTTGCGATATGTATAAGGCTAGGGCGTTTAAGTTGAAGAAGTTTCACTTCAGATATGCGCACATAGCGCACAAGCTTTTTTTTTTGTTAAGACGCTTTTTAGTGTTGATCCAGACTTAAAGCCCGTTTTCATTCTGTAGTGATTAGATATTAGTCTAATCGTTAGTTTTACATACGGAATCGTTAAATGTAAAGAATTCTAAACACTTTATGGATATCCTGAAAACACAGAATTAGGTCCTTCAGATAAGTTTGTCAGCTTTGTCGTTAAAAGCTTGTATACCAACGTGCCTTTGGAGGAACCGTTCCCCATTGTTGCGGCTAGTCTGACAACTTTTTCAGAAAGAACTTCATTGCTCGTAGAAGAAGTGATATAGCTCTTGAAATGCTGTCTACATAACTCCTACTTTCAGGTTAAAACTAGACTTTATGCCCAGGATGATGCCCTACCCATGAGCTCCCCACTTTCTTGGGTAATAGCGAATGTATACATGGAATGTTGTCATTAATACCGCGATCGTCAAATCCAAAACCTGGTTTCGATATGTCGATGATGCTTTCATAATCTGGAATGGAAGTGATAAGACAGTTCGACTTCTTTCTCAGTCACCTTCATTCAGTAAATAATTCTATTAAAGTTACTATTCCGCCGTTTCTAGATTTTCTTGTCAGTTGGAAGAAGCGGTTATTGTATAAAGGGAACAAGTCCACATTTGTACAAAATTAAACTAAGATATACATTTTGTGAAATCGAAGTCAACGGGTCAATGATAAATTATCCCGCTTGCCATACGCGAAATATTATAGGACAATTTTTTCTTGAGTCTATAAAGGAAACTAGTCCGGGACTAGTTAACTTTATACAGTGATTTTCGCGGTGCAACCGTCGCGTCGCTACGTTTCGTTTACAGTTTATTACTTCAGTTGAAGGCAATACAGTGCACCAGTGGTTCTGCCGATAATTAATATTTTAGGAAGATAAACAACCACATTATTTATCAGCATCCCATCTGATATCTCTGGTGAAAGTAGTGAGTTACAACCGAAACGGAAAAGGGGTCTCCGAAACTGTGAAAAGTATGTGAATAATGTACGAATTAAACCTCGATTACTCGGAAATGGATATGTTAGTCAAAAAGGCGTTAACCTACATTCCTGAGGAAGATCAACCATTTTTGAATAGTTTAAGGGATGGCCAACAACTAATAGAGTATGATTCTGATTAGTTTTTGGAGTTTTAAGATGTAGGTTAGGTTTTTTATATCACTAAACCTATTTCTTTATAAATAAATTAATTAACAGTAAAGCAGCAGCATTATTTTTTGTCTTTTATTAATTTATTATATAAAGGAAACAAGTCCAAGTCTTAAAAAACATCATTTTGGTCTTAATATTTTTCAAAATCCAATTGACTTTATCGCATACCATTCTGCTTGTCCATTCCTACATTTCATCTGTAGAACATAAGCTAACAGGTTTTCAAGTTTCCAAACTATTTGTTTTTTTTTTTTTTTCTCAGAAGTAATTATCACATACTTGTTTCCTTTATGCAGGAACGCCAGACAAGATTAGACGAATAGCTGATCACTACAAAATCAAAACGGTATGTAAGTCTGGATCGACACTCAGAAGCGCCTTAACAAAACAAAACTTGATTCACCAAAACAAGAGAGTGTGTCTACTATACCATGCGAATGTGGGGATTCGCATATTCGGGAAACAAAACGTCCTTTAAATGCTAGAATAGAAAAACACGAAAAAAAACAACGTCCTTTAAATGTAAGAATAGAAAAACACGAAAAAAAACACACAGAAACACCCAGAGGAGCGAAACAACAAGGTCGAGGATCTCTATCTATTTTCATTAAAAATAATATCTTCACCACTTCAAGCGTAGAAATACCCACTATGTATTTGGCAACTACGCTTGACTGCACCCAACTCGGTCACGAGTGAACGCCTTGCTTTAGTATATAAGCTCAGAAAACTTAGTTAGAATTTAGATTAGTTTACAATTGATAACGGACCGAAATAGGACTGTCCGAAACGTTAAAGATCATAAAGTAGAATTTCTTCTCTTAATATCAGTAATGGCATTGTTCACCACATTCAGACACACTTATATTGAAAATAACTATACATACCTGGCTGCAATCATCTCCTTTGTATTCGCCGAAACAGTGACACCTAACAGAAAACGTATTATAAGAAAAACCACCCAATTAAAAAAAACGCACAATATGTTGCAATAACAACCTAATAATAGAAATACCACACTGTATGCCTATATAATTAAAAAGTTACGTCTGTACACGACGTTCTAAGACACTTTTGCAGCATTTTCACTTTCAAGTACTGAAAAGCCATTAATTTTAATACACTACTTACCCCCTTTCGGGCTCACATACTCCTCTATTCTCATGAACTCCGCAATCATCGGGGCATTTTCTTAAGTGACACGCAGCGCCATCCCAACCACCATTACAAGTACATATGCCATCAATGCAAGCTCCGTTTCCTGAACAATTAACTCCAGATATCTATAATATAATAATAAATATATCTAAGGACATCTAAGTCTCTCACCACTTAAAATAAGCAGAAAACTTTAAGATCAGAAATTAAGAATTAGAATTAAAGGTGATCTAATTTGCCTCCATCTTTTCAATGCTTTGATATCACCAATTAAAACTGAGTAAATATCAATGATTTAAGATCTGGAAATTGTACGTTTTGCAATCATAATTTGCGCATTTATAGTTTTCTCTAGGTGGCAGCAGGTATCTAAATAGGTAAACAATAATTATATCGAAACAATCATAATAATTCGTAATTCTAAAACTTTTAAGTTTTGATACATGATATACAAAAAAATGCACAATTTGATACAAAATTCAAAATTATTAAAAAATGTGGGATACTATATTAAAAAAAAGACAAAGTTGGCATGTGGCTTGCTTTTTTGAAACAGCATGTATGCATTAAAACAAAAGCATGTGTAAAAGCAGATGAAATCAAACAACTTCTTTTTCTTGGGAATATTTTTTCTAATTTCAAAAATAAAAGATGTTTCCATTTGAAGTTATCTCGATCACTCTATATATATTGTACATATTTATTTTTTTTTTATGGCAGTGGCACACACACTAAAGGGAGATCCTATGGTGCTCGACGAGCGGTGTGTGTCCGAAGATGTTGATTGACACGGTTCTTGAATATTTGTAGGTTATAATTAGTGGGAAACAGTTGTCCTGGAAGTGAGTTCCACAGTGATGCAGTGCGCCAGACAAAGGAGTTCTGGTAAAGCGATGTTCTAGGTGTTTCTAGTTGTACGACGAACTGGTGCGCTCCTGCCGTCTGTCGGGACTGTCTCACAGGAGTTGCCAGGGGCGGGATTATGCGGGCCAAATCCTGGGAACATCTGCCGTGAAAGTATCTGTAAAACAGAGACATCTCGGCCACATATCTGCGATGTTCCAGACTATCCAGATTCCGGGTCAACTCCGGATCGCCGACGAGACGCACAGCCCTCTTCTGAATGGAATCCAGCAGCTTTAGGGTATGCTTTGGTGCGGCACCCCAGATATGTGAGCAATATTCTAAGCACGGTCTTATTTGCGCTTTGTACAGCAAGAGCAACTGCTGCGGTGTATAGAGTTTTTTGTTGCGAAATAGCGCACCAAGCTTCTGGGAGGCTGATTTTGCGATGTTAGCCACATGGTCATGCCATGACATATTGCTGTTGACCGAGACACCCAGCAGCCCGATTGACGAGGATGAAGGAATGGTCGATCCTGCCATAATGATGTCAGGGCCCGCTGTATTGGCCCTCTTAGTAAACGTTGCTGCTTGGGTCTTTGCTGCATTGAACTGGACCAAATTTCGGTCGCCCCAAGTTTGAACTTTCTTTAGGTCTTGATTAATTGCTGTAATCTGCTCCTGTCTGCGGTGATGAGTCTCAGTCGCTGGTAAGGGTTTTTCTGATCTAAAGTGGGAGACAAGGGTACTGTCATCTGCAAAACTGTAAACAGGATTATGCGTTTCGATCAGCAGGTCATTAATATAGATGAGGAACAGAGTTGGTGAAAGTATTGCGCCCTGAGGCACGCCCGCGTTGATGGTGAATGTGTCCGAGATGTGCCCATCGACTGCAACGTGTAGGGATCGGTTCTTAAGGAAACTGGCCAGCCAGCTGCAGAGAGAGGCGGGCAGTCCCAAGGACGGCAGTTTGTTGAGCAGTCCGTCATGCCAAACTCTGTCGAATGCCTTCGAAATATCCAACGCAATCGCTCGAGACTCTCCGTAGTTTTCAATTGCCCCACTCCATATATGAGTGACATAGGCCAATATATCTCCTGTCGATCTCTCTTTGCGAAAGCCGTATTGATTATCGCTGATTATTCTGTTGCTCTCGAGGTACTTGAGTAGTTGCTGGTTGACTACACGTTCCATGACTTTGGAGATTATTGGAAGCAAGGCAATTGGGCGATAATTTGAGGGCGTGGTTTTCTTGCCTTTTTTGGAACAGGTTGCACTCGAGCGACTTTCCAAGAGGATGGGCAAATCCCTTTTCTGTAAGAAAGAGAAAAAAGCCTGGAAAAAACGGGTGTTAATTCGTTGGCGCAGTTCTTTAGCACGATGGCAGGTATTCCGTCCGGTCCTGATGCCTTTTGCGTATCCAGTTCTTTAAGGGTTTTGCGAATATCACGATGAGAAAACTTGACTTCTGTCATGGTGGTGTTGATGTTCGGTATAGTGGGGAGAGTCTTGCCTTGGGGTACGTCTAAGGTAGAGTGCGATGAAAACATTTTGGCGAGCATGTTTGCTTTTTCCCTGGCTGTAGTCGCCGTGATGCCACGTTCGTCGGTCAAAGGTGGGAGAGACGTTTTTGTAAAGTTGTTACTTACTGCCTTTGCTACCGACCAGAAATTCCTGGAACCACTGGGGCATTGCAAAAGTTTATTCCTGATCCTTTGATTGTGTTTGTCCTTAGTTTCGTCGATCACACGCTTGCACTCGTTTCTCGCTTCGATAAAATAATTGCGATTTTCAGCGGTCTGATTTTGCTGCCAGTACTTATAGGCTTGCTGTTTCCTTCCTACAGCTCTTTCGCATCTTTTGTCGAACCAGGGCTTTCCCTTTGATGGTAACTTGATGGAATTTGGGATGTATGCTTCCATTCCTGAGGAGATTACCTGCCTGATCTCTTCGCAGCAGTCTGACGGGTCGTCAGTGGCAAAGCAGACGTCGAGCCAAGGAAAATCTAGGTAGAACTGCCTTAGATCGTCCCAGTTTGCAGAATTGTAATGCCAGATTTTGCGAGGCAATGGTGGATCCTTCTGTATGAGTGGCAATTCACAAACCGTTGTAATAAGTTTGTGGTCGGAGGTACCTAATGGCGGACCAACTGTAACCTTGTACTGGTCAGGATTGGTGGTCAGAAAAAGATCCAGGAGGGCGGCGAATTCGCCCCTCTCTGAGATTCGAGTTGGTTCGTCTACAAGTTTAGTAAGCCCTCTACCTTCGTTGTCGGTCTTATTGTGATGTTTGAGCCAGTTGGTGTTGTGGGCATTGAAGTCTCCCAGAACGATTATTTCTGAACTGGGGTGATCGACCTGTATTGAGTCAAAACTGGTAGCTAGTGTTGAGAAAAAGCTTTGGTAGGCTCTATCGCTCGGAGGGCGATAGAGACAACATATAAACTTGGTTTAATCCCTTGGCGGTGAACTTGAGCCACATGACGTCAAGGTTGTTCGGTTCGAGTGTTTCCTCGCGGTGACATGAAAGGTCGCTTCGGACAAAAAGGCATATTCCGAACTTATATCTAAATCGGGTATGTAAGTCGTAACCAGGATATAGGTATGAAGCAATATATATCGGTCTGTCTATATTGTCTGCCCAAATTAAAGATTGTATATTATTACCGTTCATTAGCTATGTACATTGACATGGCAAAAGTTATTGAAGAGTCAATTACACCTCCTTGGTATTAGAGGGAACACTTATATGGTGTGTCAGCTAAAAGTTTGTACTTAAACAACACAGCAACAATCTTTTTGACTTTTACTTCATACAATTTACAAAATTTCAATTTTCTGGCAATATCCCTAATAAATAGTCGCCCGTAATATTTAGTTTCCACTTTAGTTAATTAGATCTTTTACACTTTTAATTATAAAAACAACTACGTACTAACTTACCACTGATGGACAGGCATTTAGCCTATAAGTAATATTAAAACCTGACATATTGTATGCATCATCACTAAAAAAATGAACCAAGGCTGCGCCAGATGTAGCCGTTATTTCTGGAATTCTTCTGACTCTAAAATCAAATAAATAACTTTGTAAAACAATACTCTAAAATAAACTGCGATATCTTCCAAACTAATTCACATGATTTTGCATAGGTGTCGTATAGGGTGATCTAATTATCTCTATTATTTTTGAGATTAGAAAAAATATTGCGAACAAAAGTAGTTTAATTTAATCTGCTTTAACACATGCTTTTGTTTTAATGTATACATAATGTTTCAAAGAACCATCTTTGTTTTTCTTAATGTAATATACCACATTTTTTAATGATTTTGAATTTTCTATTAAATCCTGCAGACTATGTTTTTATAATATAGCATGTATCAAATTTTAACGATTTCCGCAATATTGCAGGTTTTAGAAGACATAACAATTTTGAAGAAATACAGAGAAAAATTGTCGAAGAAATAAGAAATTTAAATGAAAATGAAGCAATTATATGCATGGGGGACATGCAGACCATTTAATTTAGACTAGAAATTATACGTTTTATTTATTTTCGTGTTTATGGTTAATTATAAATTTTAATTACCTACTATGTTATTTCCAAATTTAGTAAACACATTTTAAATTGTAAAATATTAGCAGAAAATAAAGGTGACTCCACAATGTCAATACATTTGAAAAATAAAATCTCAAGATTGCACCAGGTATCTAAATAGGTAAGTACCTATATCCAAAAATCATAGTATTTCGTAATTCTAAAACCTTCGATATTTCGAAAACCGCTAAGGTTGGATACAAAACAAAAAATATGCAGAATTTAATAGAAAATTCAAATTCATAAAAAAATGTGGTATAATACATTTAAAAAAACAAAATTAGCATGTTCCTGGCTTTTCTGAAACACTGCATGTGTAAAAGAAGATGAAATCAAACAACTTTTGTACAGAACATTTTTTGTACCTCATTTAAAAAATAAGAGATATTTCCATTTAAAGAGTTATCTGCATCGCCATGTACAGAGTGTCCCATTTTCGATGATATTACGGGGTATCTCACTTACGACTAAAGATAGAGTTGCGGTTTTCGCAGTACTGTGCTACTTTTTTGTGAAAAGAATATAGACCGCTTCGTTTTTGAGATACAGGGAAATTGAAAATATTGCAATTTAGGACCCCCTCGTATCTCCGTTATCCTTTAACATATCGAAAAGCAAATAACTTACTCTTATACAGTTTTTTACGTAGAATCCAGTGGCTTGGTCAGATTTTTGATGTGAGCTGTCAATTTTTAGCTATAAAACAAACTTGTATTTTTTTAAATAGAACACCCTGTATATTTTATTTCGTTTGATTGAAAATTTTATAAGCTTTATAAAAATATATAATACATGATATGTATTTTAAATAATAACCCTAAAACTTTTAATTTCACAAAATGTGTATCTATACGACCGTTGATTGAAGAGATACGACACTCTTGATGAGTATAGTATAAGCATTGTCTTTTAAACAACGGTATTCGCTCTGTGGGTCAGGGTAGTGGGGGAAATGATGAACGATCGTACGCGCGAGTCGGAGAAATGTGGAACTTTATTTAGCTACCATACCGGACAAATATACACGTGGAATACATCGAAATCTTTGATATAATACGAAAAATTGTGAGTATAAATTTTACTGTTTTCCAACAGCTAAACATAAATTAGCTCAAAGAAGAAAGTCGATTGACGCCGTAAGAAAACAAAAGTTTGTTTGCTTATCAATTTCCAGATTGAAAAAATAAATTATTCTAAATCGTCTTCATTCATTCTAAAGTAATTTCAGTAAAACTTCATGAATCGAATTTTTAATCATATCAATTTCACAATGCCATTATTATTATGATATTCTCATGTTTACACTTTCATAACCTACAAAGTTTTAGTATTATGCTGAATACACACAAAATTGAATATCGAACTTACCTTTTTTTTCAGTCGAATCGCTAAATATTCTCATATGACAACGTATTATCTGCAGAACTCGTTTCCCATGTACCTGACGTGTTACGTGTCTAAGAAATTCGCCACATTTGTACCACCAGATGTCGCGTCGTGTAACGCACGTAGAGAATAAGTATTAATAGGCAAATATTATTAGAACAATGGAATGGTAATTTTTTATTGGCAAGACCTGTCAGTTACAAAATTTATATTTTCTGTGTAATATTGTATTTTTTACGTTGGCTGAAAATGAAAATGTACAATATTTTGAATGCCATGCCAGTCTGCTTTATACAGAGCAATGAAAACTCCCGTGAAGCTTCTCAGCTATTATAGAATTGTTTGAATATTTATTTAGCTTTTGACTTATTTGGGTTTATTTTTTTTTAATGTCATTTTAATTTACAAGTATCCCGAAAGAAGGCAACCTGATCTTTTAATGTTTTCCGGAATGAAGAAAAAATTGGTAGAACAACCTTTACCCAACAATTACCTCCGTCCCTACCGTGATTTTCTTAATGATATGTTTTTGGTGGGGGCCGGATATGTCATATAACAGTGTGACCTACTAGTGCCCAGTTTCTGAACTTATGGATAACTTTATTCTTCAAATAATTCCTATGACAACGATTGTTAATACAATTGTAACCATAGTAATTATTGGCTTCATAACTTTATACACTAGATAACTGGTACTTCAGAAACCGGGTGTTAAATGCATAAGTTACTAAATAAATATCACCTTGTTTTAAGTTTGAATTTGAACTTGAAAATTGTTATATGAACCCTAAAGGTAAACCATAAACAACGCGAGCAATCAACGGGAGCTGTTATGAACCTTAAGCAAGTAATGGTAAGCACTTTTTATAATATAAATACGCTACCAATCCTTCAGGTCGGCAGACTTTTGTCTCACCCAAAACCAGCTCCTAGGTTAGCCACATGGCTGCCTTTAGGTTCTATCCGCTCCTAGGTTAGCTACATGGCTTCTTAAGGTCCTACTCCTTTACTCCTGACCCAAACCTAGTAATTGGTTAGCCACATGGCTGCTGAGTTCAGGGGTTTCATAACCGCAGTAGTAAAAGTCAAATCGATACGTTTGTTAGAGTTCTGAGAAAGATAAGTTTCTAAGTAGAGTCTGTTAAATAGTTAAAAAGTTTAGTGAAATATTCAAGTGCCCTTTCACCTTACATCAACACAACATAAAATTCTTAAGAAAAACTATACTTATAAGACGGTGACCAAATACCTATAAAATAATTAAACACCATACCTCAAATCGAGAAAGCATGCACGCCTCAGTAATCGGGTATAATAGAATCTTATTACATTTCTGATCAATAGACATTGTTAAAGTTTTATCATTAAGTCTCTGACCAATATACATCGCATTGTTATTGTTTTAACTGAAGTGCTTTCTTTATCATCTCTTCCACCCGACGTAAATCAATTCCGGACCCTCTGAACTATACCCCTGCACACTAAGCAAGGCGTGTCATTACGGATAAAACATACAGTGGCAGATTGGGGGAAGCCTTAAGTTTAACCAAGAGTACTATTCGTGACAATATTTTTCAAAATATTAATAATTTTCATTTTCAGCCATCGTAAAAAATGCAATATTACACAGAAAATATAAATTTTGTAAGTGACAGGTTTTGCAAATAAAAAATGATCATTCCATTGCTCTAATAATCTCTGCCTACTAGTTAGTACTTATACCGTTGTTTAAAAGATAATGCTTATACTATACTCGTCAAGAGTGTCATATAGAGATACATTTTGTGAAATTATGAATTTAAGGCTTATTATTTAAAATACATGTCACGTATTATATATTTTTGTAAAGCTTTCAATCAATCAAACAAATGAGAAACATGGTTCCATTAAAAAAATACAAGTTTGATTTATAGCTAAAAATTGACAGCTCATAGCAAAAATCTGCGCCACTGGATTCTACGTAAAAACCTGTATAAAAGCAAGTGCTGAACTTTGCGATATGTTAAAGGATAACGCATTATTTTCAATTTCGCCCTGTATCTCAAAAATGAAGCGGGCTATGAAAGTTTTGGTATTATATCGTTCTTTTCACAAAAAAAAAATAGGCAAGTATTGCGAAAACGGCAACTCTCTATTTTTACTCGTGCCGTAATATCATCGAAAATCTTATCTACATTAGGATCGACCAATGTCCCTTTTTTCCAGTACATATTACAAAGTTTCGGGTAGGCAGACGCCCGACGAGCATAAGAAAGTTTATTTTTAAATTAAAATCAACGCCCTGTAGCATTTCATTCAGGAAATTAACTATGTGTTGAAAACTGTTAACTATGACATATGTATACAAACAAATACGCCAAAATTGCTTCATTGTATTGCCTATATTGCAGTATTGGAACTGAAACATGGATGGTATGGAAAATTGTCTGTCTTGTTCAAGTGGCAAAATAGATTGTAAAAAATTATTAAATAACTGTGGTACGATTATTAACCAACAAGGGGCAGGTTCGCACACATAAAATGGTTAAACTTCAGTGACATCAATAAATAAAACTTTCTTCTCTGTATTAAATATTTGCTTCAACACAAGCCTGCCATATTTAGCAACTAAACACAGTTACATAACAGGCCAGTTTGCTATAATACATTATCAATTCTACAGCATAAAAGTCTTTTTATCGTCGATCTTTTACATAAAAGGCTCTGACAACATGCAGTTCATTAAAGAAATAACTTGAACACTTAAAACGTATTTAATTCTAAGAAAGTACTGTAAATTAAATATAAGAATATAAATAAAATAAGTGCGAGAATGTGGAGTAACGAAATTAATATTTTTACTGTATTTTCAGTTGAATAATATATGATATAATATAGCAATCAGGTTATGCGAGAATTCGCCCATTTATTAAAAAATTTATTATTTTTTAAGTGTTAAATTCAGTCATTTGTATGTTTTAATGTATTTAATAATAAAGAGTCGATATTAATATAGGCTAGGCATTATCGCAATAGACTGCACGGTATGTTTTTTTAGGATACATTCGCAAACCATTCACAAAACGAGGTATTAACTCGGTTAATACCACCTTAATGTTTTCTGTCTTTTACTTTATTATTTTCTCACTTTGCACCATACCTGTACCATTTAAAACAAAACTGACTTTTCTACACCTTATGGCTGGCTGCATTGTATTACCTTTTGGGACGAAATTAGATAAAGAGGTTAAATTTAATTTTATTAATTCAACAATAACATACCAATTATGTATTGTGTTTTCGTTTACTTACTTATAGCCATTTTTGTACATTAACCCGCTGAAAACTGCTAACAAAGGTGAATTAACTGAATCTCCATCAAACACATATAAGTGATCCCATCCGCACTCTGTTGCAAATTCCTCAAAATGCAATGTTATTGTTTTTTGAGGCGCGTCTATCAACCAACTACACTTTGAAGATAGAGAATAATTCCCTGACCCATCATGAATTGTACCACTGGTTGTGGCCATTCTAAAATATATAAATAAAATAATTAGTAAAATGAGAAAAATAACGAGGAAACAGGCTTAAATAAGCAATGGTTTAGTATTGAAACCAAATATATACTAATCTAAAAAGAATCTGGTAATTTTTGCGTTCTACGGAGACGACATGGAAAAATGTGTATATACTAGCTACCTACGACTTTTGGCAACTTATTTTGTGTCATTTTCTTCATTTATGTGTAACATTTTGATGATTTCGCGTTCCTTGAATAAAGGTAAATAGACTATATTCACATGCTTAGAGCAGGAATAAAAGGTTTTACCTTATAAGCAATTGGGACAGCACCTAACACCCATCCATATAAATTACTTTTTATATTGGCTCTGCTCGTTGAATATATAAATGGTACAGAGCCAAGGGCCATTTGGTTTTAAAATATTGAAGCGCATAGATAGAATATTATATTTGGCCTGTTACCAATTAAAATTTCAGCTGATTGTTACAATGCGCTATAAATTCAGTCCAAGGTGTTTACAGAATTGAACCTATGATAAAAGAACAGTCGATAAAAAAGACAATTTGGTATGATACAGATGATAAAATAAAAAGGAAATAAAGATATAAAGCATAATTACACAACTTTAAAAAAGCGTACATACGCAAATAATTGACAATTGTCATATAAAATTAAGAAAAACTATCAAACTAAAAATACAAGTCAACAGAGATAATAATGGAGCTACGTAAGGCAGAAGCTCAGTAGAAAGCACATAAAATTACAATAAAAATATTGTTTTACTGTTAAATGGTAGCTTATTGTATGATATAAAATACAATTTGTTTAAACTTGTTAATAGTACAATGATTTAAACGCAGTTTTATCGCGTTTCGCTAAGCATGTTAGCATCATCAGGAGATGATTAAAACTATATTTAAAATCTACCTAACTCTCTTTTATACTAAATGTTTGCTTAGGCAAGCAGAACCAAAGGAACCAATCCTGGAATCCCACTAGTTACGCTCGATCAACCAATACAATGGACTATACGGAATAAGCCCTCTATTCTTACATTTATTATTTCCATACTTTCATATGCGTCTAATAATCTCCTATCAGTTATATTATGAACTAATTTTAATTTTAAAAGTTTTGTTAGACGCATATGAAAATATGGAAATTATTAAATGTAAGAATAGTTTAAATAGAGATAGATGGCATATTCCGTATAGTCCATTGTATTGGTTAATCGAGCATAACTAGTGGGCTTCCAGGATTGGTTCCTTTGGTTCCGCTTGATTAAGCAAACATTTAGTATAAAAGAGAGTTAGGTAGATTTTAAATTTAGTTTTAATCATCTCCTGATGATGCTAACATGGTTAGCGAAATGCGCGTCGAGTGCAATAATTCTGTTTCGGTATTGTGGATAAAACTACGTTTTAGTGCATTTTGCTGAAGGTTCCAAACCCCAACATAGTACAATGATTAACATCCTAGAATAAAAGTAAAAAAATTAAGTACAGTAAAATTATAAAATAGCAAAACAAAACATTTAGAGAATAGTCATTGTCATAGTCCAAAAATTATTATTATTGTCAATCATACAAAACAGACTTTGAATTTAATTAAACAGTTAAAATTTAGACCAACCGTTTTCTTTGATTGTGGTATTAAATACACCTTTTGTAGTGTCATGATGAGATTCCCATGTCATCTAGTTGAGATCCGAGAAGCTTGACTGATCCTATAGCAACAATGCCATATTTTAATGAAACTACCACACAATGTATTCTATTGTCATTCAATTTCAGATTAATTAGTTCAGAATTTTTTCATACTAATACTAGTACACTGCTTTCAGATGTTTCAAAATAATTTAATGAGATATTTTTCTCTACATATGTTTCGGCTTGATGAGGCCTTTATCAAGAGTAGTTGTATACTAAAATTTAAATTCTTACCCTGGAATTGATTGCCTTTTGCTCCACAAATGATTGAAATTTTGTTTGGATTGTTATAGAGCCACTTCGGCCCCGGCTCAAGGATGTAAACTGCACAAGTGCAAGTTTAGTGACCCTAATGAAATTTGTACCTAGTTTCGTCGATTCGGTGTCTATTCGGACACCGTTTTCAAGAAAAGCAAAAAACTAAAAATGAAAATGGTTAGCAAATACAATAAAACAGTAAAAAGCTCTTGCAGATTGTCAGGCTTTAAACTGACTTTGACAAGATGACAATTATAATGCCATATTTAATTACTGGTTAACTGGTATTTAGTTTGATAATAAGGTGTTATTTGGTAAATTAATTTGTTTATGAATTTTTATATATATATAATTTGGTGTTATTCGCTTTGGAAGAATTTAATGATTTTTGTTGAAAGGATTAGTTAATTTTTAAGTGTCCCTTATCAACTTCAGTTTTTAGCAAAGGTAACCATGTACTATTGAAACTTACAGAAGTTGAAGCAACACATTTATCTTTATTTAATAAAATTAAAGCACTT
>MU181980.1:459828-482857 GCA_016904865.1 Pissodes strobi
AAGTGCTTTAATTTTATTAAATAAAGATAAATGTGTTGCTTCAACTTCTGTAAGTTTCAATAGTACATGGTTACCTTTGCTAAAAACTTAAGTTGATAAGGGACACTTAAAAATTAACTAATCCTTTCAACAAAAATCATTAAATTCTTCCAAAGCGAATAACACCAAATTATATATATATATAAAAATTCATAAACAAATTAATTTACCAAATAACACCTTATTATCAAACTAAATACCAGTTAACCAGTAATTAAATATGGCATTATAATTGTCATCTTGTCAAAGTCAGTTTAAAGCCTGACAATCTGCAAGAGCTTTTTACTGTTTTATTGTATTTGCTAACCATTTTCATTTTTAGTTTTTTGCTTTTCTTGAAAACGGTGTCCGAATAGACACCGAATCGACGAAACTAGGTACAAATTTCATTAGGGTCACTAAACTTGCACTTGTGCAGTTTACATCCTTGAGCCGGGGCCGAAGTGGCTCTATAACAATCCAAACAAAATTTCAATCATTTGTGGAGCAAAAGGCAATCAATTCCAGGGTAAGAATGAATCCTCCACAACAATATAGAACATATTTACATCAAAATTTAAATTGTTATACCCTACTACTAAACCGCCTGACGGTATTTTGTTTTTATTACACTGTCAATTATGCAGGTGTTTAAAGAACAGGTCAATTGGTCGTTCGTATTTAAAACGTCTGTTTTTTGTGACTTTTGGATTTCTGGGTACTCCAAAAGGTTCAGCATTTTGCTTTTTGTTTCGGTGTGTATAAGTTTGACATTATTCGTATCTATAAAATGGTTATTTTCTATACAATGTTTTGCTAAGCCAGAGCTTTTAATATTATGTAAAATCGTTTTTTTTTGTGTCCTTTAATCCTAATACATATTTAAGTTTCGACCAGTTTGTCCTACGTATACAGCTTCACAGTTCACACAATTTATTTTGTAAACACCAGATTTAGCTTGTTTGTCAATTTTGTCTTTTTGTTTATTAGTCTTCTCCCTAGATTATTCTTATTATCCTGAATTGTTTTACAGCCAAATTTATTTAATTTTTTTGAAACTTATCCTAATTTTATAAAGACAAAATTGACAAACAATCTAAATCTGGTGTTTACAAAATAAATTGTGTGAACTGTGAAGCTGTATACGTAGGACAAACTGGTCGAAACTTAAATATTAGGATTAAAGAACACAAAAAATCGATTTTACACAGTATTAAAAACTCTGGCTTAGCAAAACATTGTATATAGAAAGTAACCATTTTATAGATAAGAATAATGTCAAACTTTTACACACCGAAACAAAAAGCAAATGGCTGAACCTTTTGGAGTACCTACCTAGAAATCCAAAAGTCACAAAAAACAGACGTTTTAAATACAAACGACCAAATAACCTGCTCTTTAAACACCTGCATAATTGACAGTGTAATAAAAAACAAAATACCGTCAGGCGGTTTAGTAGTAGGGTATAACAATTTAGATTTTAGTATACAACTACTCTTGATAAAGGCCTCATCAAGCCCAAACATATGTAGAGAAAAATATCTCATTAAATTATTTTGAAACATCTGAAAGCAGTGTACTAATTATCCCTACTATTATTATTCACGATGTTTCACAAGGATCCTACCGCAGAAACTATTCATTTTTCAGCTGCGTATCTTACGTTGGTGTATCAAGTGAAGTTGCCTTATTCGATATGCATCATCAATAGAAAGCTAAGTTCTTAACATTGGAAAAGTTAAGCATGTATGTGGTAGCTCATTGGCATATATTCAAAAATTCAAGGATCCCTATGGTATCCTGTACCGTATCCTATGTGAATACTCGTGGGTTACGGCCGTACCGCATCTAACCTATACGATTTTTGATCATGTATTTCAACAAGTTGTGTTCTCTCTGATAGGTAAAATTAAGTCAGTTCATTTATCTGTGATATAGTAATGTTGTAGCTTTTGAAACAGAAAGTTATGTACCACACAATCAAAGGCTTATCTCATATCACACAGGGTTATTGAACTCTTCCGATGCCACTATCAGCAACTTTAGTCAAATTAACGTAAAAAAAATGTTATTGTTCAAGAGAGTGGATCAAACTAAATACAATAAAAAATAATAATATAAGAGCTACAATAACTTGAAAGCATAAATATGCAGTCAGAACCGGTACGAAAAAAGAGAGAGAATATGATCTACACCCCATGACGGTGGTACCATTAATATCATCAGCAACATTTTTAAAATTGTTCTAGCACCTATTAATACCAATGAAAGGCATGTATAAGATCTTCATTTTCATTTATATTTAATGTAAACCCCTAGCTAGAGGTAAATAAGTTTCAGGGTTTTCTCGAAATCGCGACTGTAAAAATCAGGAGCTTATCAAATGAACATCAACTTACTTATTTATTTATTTAACAGGATAAACTCAATCGTACAAAGTACTTACAAGTCACAATACAACTCAATGAAACTTAAAACTAAGAAAATAATAACAATACTACAATACAATACAATACATTTCAGTTGAACATGACTTATCAGAAATAAATTACTTATTAAAACATAATAAAATAAGTGGTGTAACTCAAAAACAATTAAACATTTAAAAAATAAAAAACGACAAGCAAGTAAACATTTAAAAAACCAATACAGCAATAACAGTGAATTACTTCAAATTTAAACAGTACCTACTATCGCAGAAAGCACTTAACCCAACCAAAATGAGTATCAAACACATCCACCTTGATTTGATTGAAAGCTAAACTGCCCATAAAGGGTGCAATGATATCCCAAGGTGAACGTGTCAACAACCCTAAGGTCTCTTGCAGGAACATTTATGTTTAATGATGCCAACAGTTCAGCACCATCCACATAATTATTGAGTAACTTGCACACACAAAAAGCTGATCACTAAACTTAATCTGGCGCATATCACACAAGGACTGAAGATTTAATATGTTCATCAAAGAAGTATAATCAAGGGATTTTGAAGGTAAGCGCAGCTTGAAGCCAACATAGCGCACTTTTTTTTTCTGTGGACGTTTTAATGCATTTATATGCACCGCAAAGTATGGAGATCATACACAGGTGCTATTATCCATGTGAGACCTCATCAAGGTTAGTATACAGAGACCACAGATTATTGAAATCTCTCGTATGTCGCTTGACAAAACCCAACATTTTTAGCGCTTTATTACAGCATGTGGTTGTTTACAAATGACACTGTATCAAATACCACACCCAGATCACGAATCCTGTTTACATTATCCAATATCACACCACCTAAACGATACACATTAATTGTAGGTGACATACTTCTTGAAAACTGAATATATTTACACTTTTGAGTATTTAATGTCATTTTGTTTTATCATAATACTCAAATCTCACACATACTGCATCTCTCTGTTCACTCCATTTGAATCAAGAGGCTTATATATTTTGAGATCATCTGCATAAAGCAGAAACTTACAATGTTGAAAGCATTCATTAATATCATTAAGGAACAGATTGCTGTTCAGAAATAATGACATTATGAAAAATTTTCGTTAAAGTCATTCACCAGAGGCTCAAAACTTTGGGGAACTGAGATGCCAAAATGATAGGACAATAGCCCTCAATATCACTCTTATCTCCATTGTTCGTGAAGATGGGGCATACAAAACAATACTTAACTTCGTTATTTTAAATGGCGGCAAATAATCATCTGTAGAAATTGGATGGCCCCTGATAGTGTTTACAACATCCCACACTGCCTTCACGGCATTAGAAGATGTGTCAGTGCCTTTTCTTTGCTGTGAATATTTTTCCATATATTTTTCAGATTGTTTGATATATTGTTGTCACTTGATAGGCTACCTTTACAGAGTTTATGCAGAAATTTCACAGAGTTTGTCCAAGGATTCAGAGTTTCTCATATGTTTTTAAGCTCTCTATTATTTTTTTTTGTTATTAGGTTTTCTTTTTGTTTTAGGGAAAAATAAGTCTATACCGGTTGTATGTATTAAATTTATTGCAATCACAATACTCATCTATTAGTTGTACTCTATTTATCATTAGCATTATAAGTTCCTTTACACAAATAGTGCACTATATAAAAATCGGCCTTTCTCATTGGTCGATCCGCATGGCCCTACGCTCGCTTCGCTCGCTACGGGGGCTCAAGAATTGAAAACTAACCAGGTGCTAACCCAAGACATACCCAAAATCAAGAAAAAAGCTGTTTAGAAACATAATCTTTAAACAAAAATAAAAAAAAGCGACGGGGTTCGAACCCGCGTTTTCCAGGTGAGACCCAACTATCTAAACCTCTACACCACAAGAGCTCGTGATAGAAATCGATTGCATCACGCAGACATATCGTAATACGAGATGGATCGACCAATAGATCGATTTTTACATAGTGCACTATTTGTGTAAAGGATCTTTAAATGCTTATCATTACACTAGCATTTATGTAGTGATGCGATAATAAAGGATTGAATACATTTATACTTAATATAATTTAAAATGTTATGAAAATTGACAAGGGCATTGCTATACAATTTACATGATTTATATTCTGAAAGATCTGTCAAGACAAACCAAAACTTCCCACTAAAATAATTTTTTCATTGATTATTGGTATTTAAATCACCGTTTATTAAAATTTGTATTTATTTTGACTTACAGCTTGTAGTGTGCTCTCAAAAGATTAATAAAAATGTCAAAATCTTCATCTGGTTGGTGATACACAGCTAAGATGACAATATTAAAATCCTTCACTTCCACAGCTGCAACCTCAAAGTGGAATTCCTTGAAATCTGTTTATTGCAAAGTGAGTCTTGTCAATATCACAGTACGTACCTACCACAACATCAACTATGACTACTTGAAAAGGAGGACACCATCTGTTTTCAATTTCACTGAAGCACAGAACATTGTACTTCTCACCAAATTGGTTAAATTTAAGAAACAACTTCAATTCTTTAACTTTATTTGGCAAAGAGCAAATATTTTAATACTACATAAAATATCTGTGACTTCTGGGGAGTCAATATTCTTTATATATATTCAGATTATACATATGAGACTCGATATGAGGATTATTTTTAAATATAAAATACACTGAATACAGTCATACAATAACAAATATTGCTGACACTTTATTGATTTCTGGTTTCACAGCATCTTTATTAGCAATGGTTCTTCTTAGGTTTTTCTATTTAAAGTATGTAATGAATCATCTTACCTGTAATGACTCTAAATAGATAATGAATTCATGATGAGTTTGTGTTCATTCCTCACATTATGCATGCATTGATTTTCGTTTGATTAAAACGAAAGTTAGATGGCCATTCGGGTGCCACCTTTACTTGTGAAAGAAATATCAGAATACAACCCACTTAAACTCAATTTTACTAGGTCAGCTTAAGCTTGACCTAGTTTAATCTCAACTAGTAATTGAGTCGACTTAATCATCCCAAAACATTTTATTTCAAAAGGTTCACCATGAGCCATGGTCCAACTGAACTGAGTTAAAAAAGTTCTTAGAAAACCAAGCCGTAGAGCTTAATAAAAATAATAGCATAGCGTCGAATATAAACATTTTTAAACGGGTCTTGCTAACATATTTGAAAAGTATATGATTATGTGTTCCTGTTGGTGAGGATTGTTGAATTAGTTTTTAGGGCTATTTTATAAATTACCTTGGCTTGGTCAAATGCTTCAGTCATTTCGGCATCATGGTTAACTTTAAACTTTAGGATCAAACCTAAAATGCACTTACAATTTTAAAACATAGGAAACTAAAATAGATTCAAACAAATAAAATAAATATAGTTAATCCTTAAATATAAATAAATTACATTCATAAACTGTAATTTGATACTTACTGCTATAAACTTTTAGATAATGCTAGAACTACTCTAGCTAGCTCGCTTGATAAGCACATTCACAAGAGTTAACACTATACCAAGGATCTAATTTTCTTTATTTATTTATTTATTTATTTATTAATATTGTACAGAACTTTTCTTAAAGTATATACATTGTCAGTTAATACATAACAGTATAGGTAACAGTAATTCAGAAGAAAATATGCAGACTTACAACTAAACACTGTATATATGTGGATTACATAAATTCTTGCAAGGAATAAAAACAATTTTGGACCAAATAACTTCGCATAGTTTTTTTAAATTTCCTGATTGACACTATTTCTCTTATACTAACAGGTATCTTATTGTAGACATAGCTACAAAAACATTTAGGACTCTTTTTAAAAGTGGAGAGGTTGTAGTTTTGAATAACAACGTTCGAGATTTGTCTAGTTTGATAGGTATGCATGGTACTAACAACTGGAAATTTATGTGGGCATTTTTTTACAAACATGGCACTTTCCAATAGCAAAATACTATAAACTGTTAGTAAGCTGTTACTCCTGAATAGTTTCCAACAAGATTCTAGGGGACTCAATGAAAAGATTTTGCGGAGAATTTTCTTTTGTAGGATAAAAATTCGATTTTTCTGTTGATTGACCCCAAAATAGAATCATCATCATATGTTGTAATTCATCAAGACCTACTCTTGATGAATTACAACATATATGTATTAGTTGACATTGCCAACTCACTTTTGAGGATATGGTTGAATTTATATTAACAATTAATGTGATGTACTTAGTTGAATATTAAATTTATCTATTATATAATAACATACAATTTGAAGAATCAAACTCTGTACTGAATATAGGTATATTACTAATTTGTGAGTTAATCTGCTGTAAAATATTAAAGCCATAAAATGTACACAGAACTTACCTCACCTTACCACCACAAAACTGACATTGAGGTCCTTGCCATCCCTCATAACATACGCAAGTCTCATTTTTGCAAACCCCATTGCCCCCACACTGATTGTTTTCGAGACACTTTCCCCTAACACTCTGCATCATTATACTAACATATAAAATAACATTAACAAACAAACATATTGTATATTTTCGTCGATATTTGGATTTAAACAGAAATAAGAACATTTGCAATGTTTCCAGCATAGTTTATGTTAGGCTTTTCTTTCTTCATTCATCCTTCTTCTAGATTTATTTTTCAGCTCAAGAATGTTGAAGCATAATTATTTCAGATGTCCCCCATTTGCAGTCTTTTTACTTATCTTTAATATTTTAACAACGTTTAACTTAAACTGTGGTTCATTTTAATAAAACCAATTCAAGATTTTGTTTTTTCAATTAAATACAAATTGTTTGAAACCTTTAAAGTCAATTATTTATTTTTGACATGTTTTCCTGTCTCACAACATCACAAAAGTTACAAATACAAAACTATTAATGATAATTCTTCTTCTCTTAACGAACCCCTCTACTTTACGGCATCCAGCCAGGTGTGATGTTTTTCCCTCCTTACCAAGTTTCCAGGCAAGACGTTGCGTGGACCGGGTCACGAGCCTTCAGAGATGTTTTACATTTAATTTTCACTTTACCCTGGCCCTCCGCTCGTTCCGGGGCGCAATCAAACAAAACTAACCCATTGCATGCCCAAAATCAAGAAAAAAACTTTTTACAAATATAAATTTAGAAAAAAAAAACATGTCTTGCCACTAGAAACTGGAATCGAACCCGGGCCGCCGTCCGCCGTATCAGAAACACAGCATGCAAAACTACGAGAACATTGGACCATTATTTAGTATAAACAATGGTTGGACCATAAAGATATGGTATATACCGTTATGCAGGTATTAGAATAAAAATAAACCATTCGAACCGTAAGGAATAACAAGAGTCTAGCGACCCGAGCAAATTTTCGATACCAAAGACCACCTATACTACATAGGTGGCCTTGCGTGGAATATATTCACAAAGAAGGGGGATTCTTTGTGAATGTATTCGCGGAAACCCATGCAAGCTGCTGTATATCCACTATAATACGGCTTTTGTTAAATGTATCCTGGTTTTTAGCTAAATAAAGCAAAATATTTCGTAAAAAGTGCATCCAAAGTACGTATTACAATAAGTAATATCACTTTTCGCATTGCCCTCCGCTAGCTGCGCTCGCTACGGGGGCTCAAGAAAAGGAAACTAACCAGGTGCTAACCCAAACTAACCCAAGACTTACCCAAAATCAAGAGAAAAACTGTTTAGAAACTTAACCTTAAAAAAAAAATAAAAAGAATGCAATGGGGTTTGAACTCGAGCCGCCGGCGCCGATAGCTGCCGCTGCCAAGATTAGACCTAACCATCTAGACCTCTGGACCACCACGACTCATACTACAAATCGATTGCATCACGAAGACATAGCGCGAATGCAATCCATTTTAAGATCCTTTACAGGCGTAGCCGACTATATCAAAATCGGCCTCTCTTATTGGTCGATTCGCATGGCGCTCCGCTCGCTTCGCTCGCTACGGGAGCTCAAGAAAAGGAAACTAACCAGGTGCTAACCCAAAATCAAGAAAAAATTGTTTAGAAACATAATCTTAAAAAAAAATAAAGAACAGCAACGGGGTTCGAACCCGTGCCTTCCAGGGGGGCCCAACTATCTAAACCTCTACACCACGAGAGCTCTTGCGACCAATTGATTGCATCACGAAGACATATTGTAATACGAGATGGATCGACCAATAGGAAAGGCCGATTTTGATATAGTCGGCTACGCCTGTAAAGGATCTTTAATGCAATCGCTCGAGTCAACGCCATCTGCACTAGATGGCGCTAGAGTCGGTATCGAAAATTATATCGGGTCTACAGACGCTTTTTAATGAATATAGCTTATACGGTTTAAGAAAGAGCAATATTCATTACAACAATGCCAATTCAAATAAAGGGGCAACCGTCAAACAATTAATTCAACATCGGTTCAACACATGGTGACGTGAATAAAGAACGAAGCACGATATAGTATATACCCAACAACGATAATAAAGCAGCGACGCGAAACGAAAACAGTTCCTTCGTTCCTTACCGCCAGTCAATCAAATTCATAAGAATTATTGAAATTGAAATAATCCTAAAACCTAAAAAGTGATTCACTATTCACTATACTTGCTTTTTTAGGTTGTTTCGGAAGCCAATTGACAATTCAATTCGTCACAATTTAATACAAGACGTTGCAGGGACCGGGTCACAGGGTTTCAGAGTTGTTTTACATTTCAGTTTCACTTCATGCACCAAACAAAACTAACCAAAACTAACCCAAATTTAAAAAAAGGAACAAACATAACTGAAAAAAATATACCACCTTTATAAGCACACAACTGAAGTGAAACTTCTGAAAGAGATAATAGGAATTTTTGAGCATTTTTTGAACTTATTTTTCGCAGAAAACCGCGTTTCTAATTTTTTTTTAAATATTTTTTTTTCTTTATTTTGTTTTATAATACTTTTATTAGCTTTCCGAACAATCTTTTGTTTTTTTTATTAACTTCTTTTTCTTATTGCTTTTTATAATACTTTTGTTAACTTTCAGAACATTTTTTAGTTTTTTTTTTATTTTTTCTTATTTTTCAAAAATGTTTGTTTTTTCATAAGCTCATTTTTGCCAACCCCGACCTCGTAACTGAACTCCTTCGCCTTTTTTTCGCCGAAAACAGTTTTTTACGTTTTTTTTTCCTTTTTTTCGAAAATTTGTTGGTGTCCGGGAGGCATATTCATAAGTTACCGACGAAACAAGCGCTCACATAGGGCGACTGATATATAAATGTTAGCCATAATACTCCTGATTCGTTTCATTCATCAAATATTTGTTTACCACATGCCTGGCCCTCCGCTCGCTTCGCTCGCTCCGGGCCGCAACCAAAACAATTAACCAAAACTAACCCAAAGCTCGAAAAACAACTACATTTTTAGTACAGTCGTTCACGCGAGCGTCTGTTTGTAGCGCTTGTTTCGTCGGTAACTTATGGATATGCGTCCGGGAGGTGGGGGTGTATAATTCGCGCCCCCGCTTGTCAGATTTTCGATCCGAGGCTGAGTTGCAGAGATGTAGGTAAAAACGTTTTTTTTAAATGCCCCTTTAAATTAGAGCCCCGGTCTCATTAATACATTCGGTACATGCATTTGGCACCTAGAGGTTGTTATTGTTTTTTTTTTATATATATTATCTATGGTTATTGGTCACATCATTCAAAATTTTGTACTTCTATCCAAACAACGCGCGGGTACAAAAATCGTGTACGGAATGTAGTTCGGTGCCAAATTCAGGTACGGAATGTAATAAATACTTTTGCATTGCAAGTATTTTCCAAAGACTTCAAAGAGTATGGTAAAAGTTCGAAAAGGAAGAGAGGCGTCTTTTAAAGACAAGCGTCTTCAAACAGCACTGTTAACTTCACACATGGTCGTCCGCTCGCTCTGGGGCGGAATCAAACAAAACTAATCCAAACTAACCTAAACTAACCCAAATTAAACAAACATAACCTAAAAAAAAATAAAAAATCTCGCCACTGATGGGAATCGAAGCAGGAGGCAACCCGAACCATCGTATCACAAGCACAGCATCTAACTACTGCCGCCACCAGGCTTTCTAAAATCGATTCACTGGACCGCAAAGACATGCTGCTCCATAAGCTCTTATTGCATTCCGTACCTGAATTTGGCACCGAATTACACCGATTTGCGCACCCGCGCGTTGATTGGATAGAGGTTGAATGGTTTGACCAATAAAAATCCCCTAGGTGCCAAATAGATGTACGGAATGTATAAATGCGCCCTGGTCCCCCCATATGGTCAAAGGTAGCCCACATGAGGCGCACCTACCATAAAAATTTCGACCCCGTAGCTTTTCCCGTTCTACCGAAATTAATTTGTTAATTATTTTAGTTTTTTCTTCTCCTCTCTCTCCTGGCCGAACAGGGTTTTCGTCCAGGATCCTCATTTTACCCCCACTACATGTCCTGAAAATGTCAACCTTCTAGCTATACTGGACCATGCTTAATTAAAGTGGCGTTTCACTTTGATAAGCGTTTCATTTTTTCTGACTTTACCCTCGCTAGAGAAGTTTCACTTCTAAAACATCGACGGAAATCGAATCCGGGCCGCCACCGTATCAGAAACACAGCATCAAATCACTGAGCCACGAGACCGCTTGAAAGCAATTCTTTGGACCATAAAGATATAGTAGACGTTTCTCGTACCACATCAGAGGGCTTCAGAGTTGCGCGCGCACTACATTGATGACAAACACCATACCTTTAGCACAGTTTGGTAAGGTGTGCCTTTAGGGTCTAGCAAATTGCTGTCAAGTGTCAATTGGTCTCGTAGCTCAGTGGTTGGATGCTGAGTCTGCGATACGACGGACGGCCGGGGTTGATTCCCGTGGCAAGACATTTTTTTGAAGTGAAACTTCTTAACGCGCGCTGGGAGTTAAATTTGAAGGTCGTGACACGACGAGATATCCCGAAAAACGGTCACGATGCTTTATTGTGATATCTTTGTTAGTTTACAAGCAAAATATATGGGATTTGCTTCATTACCTTGTCAAGACATAAGCGAAAATTTTATGAAGAATTCTTTTTTTCATTTAGGCCTTCCCTTTTTGTTGAGTGGTATATTTAAAAAAAACTACTTTTTAACCAAATCCGTTACGCGTATTATAAATTCATACCGCGCTCCAACACACCAAAGTGTTAAAATACAGGAGGAATGGTTAATTTACCATTTTTGTCAAGATAGTTTAAAAACCCTACCGTGCGCCAGCATAGAAATCACGTAGGGACTTATGAACGCTTATTATGAATTCATACTGGGCTGCAACACTTGTGTTAAAATACAGGAAAGCAAAATATTTCACTTTCCGCATGGCCCTCCCCTCGCTTCGCTCGCTTCGGGGGCTCAAGAAAAGGAAACTAACCAGGTGCTAACCCAAGACATACCCAAAATCAAGAAAAAAAAAACAGAAAACGAAACTAACCAGGTGCTAACCCAAACTAACCCAAGACATACCCAAAATAAAAAAAAAGCTGTTTAGAAACTTAACCTTAAAAAAAATGAAAAAAAGGCAACGGGGTTTGAACCCAGGCCGCCGAAAGCCGCCGATTTGAGACCTAACCATGAGGCTCTTGCTGCAAATTGATTGCATCGCAAACACATCTAATTCCTCCTGTGTTGCAGGTTGCAGCGCAGTATGAATTCATAATCAAATGCTCATAAATCCCTCCTGGACTTCAACACATAATTGGACCCCGTTATGCATCACTTGACCAAGCGACATAATAGAGTTTTTTGAGATATTGGTGCCATCTAGGAGGTAAAGGTGGTATTTATCTTAGAAAAAAATCAAGAACGTACAGAACCCTACCATTTTCCTATATTCAACAATAAATCTAAACGCCAATCAGCCCATATGGTTTGGGCAATTTTGCATTACTCGACTAAGTGCAGCTTAAGTAGACAAATTTTAATTTCTCTAGTTTGATTTTTGCATAAACGAACCAACCACCGGTTACTCTGGCGCTTGGCCGACTGATGCAAATCTCGTAATTCGCGTCGCGGGCTTTTATCCGTTTATGAATACCTGGGTATCCACACAGCTAAAAGGGATAAAGGACATTGTTATATGTGATTAGAAGGTGAGGCAGATCGCGGGGCGCAAGAAGTTGTATTAAACAGGATACAACTTCTTGCGCCCCGCGACCTGTACGATCAGATATGAGTCCTTGCAAAACTTTGATTCTTTGGTCTGTCTTCTGTGGGGGACAAATCAGGAATATTAAGATCGTCCTTATGTTGAAAGCAATAATGGATGTTCACCCTACATTGACAAGCATCAGTATAAGGTTTTTAACATCTGGCCATAGCTATCTCCCTAATGACGAAGATTTTGGGGACATTGAATGTGCTCTGAAACTACAGCAGATGCTTTATTCGCTAGAGGATTACATCAATGTGATGACAATTTGTAGACGTAAAAATCCACTGATTGTACACTGAATGAAAAAAGAGCAAATCTTCAGCAGCGCCAGTTTAGGAAAAAACGATTGTGAACAGAAAAAAAGATGTTCAAAATAAGTACATAAATTGGCTTAAGTTCAAAGAAATTGAAATCCTAAAGAAAAACCTTTTAACATTGTTGTAAACAATAACATTGGTGATGAAGCGCAGGAAGTCAATTTAGAGAAGAAAAGAGGCAGGCCTTCAGAAGTGAAAAAAAATTCAGTGAATTTCCAAAAAACCTTTGGCCAAATGGTAAGCCAATCGCTGAAAAAAAAACTTCAAGATTTGAAATTTCTCCTTAATTTAATACCCTAAGATGAGAAAAAGTTCTATAAAAATCTGATTGGTGATCCAAATATTGATGAAGATGTTACTGTAGATGGGTATAATGCTGAATTAGATTTTGACTATGAGAAGGAGACATGGAAGACTGAAAAAAATGTTTTAGTACCTAGTTAAGTCTGCTATTCAATGTTAGTTTCGGTTTAAATAAAAATCTTACTTTTGCACATACAGAATTTTTTTATCACGTACCCTGTTCTTCAAAATTAAAAATAAACATATTTTAAAAAATATTAAGACGTAAAAATAAATTATTATTACTTCGTACCAATATTGACACGTAGTAGTTTAGCAAAACCTGACCAACCGCCGAATTTGGTTGATAGTCAAATAATGCAAAACGGCAAAAACAGGCAACCGCGAAAAACGGTGAATGACCAAGCGTGTTTTTTGTCCATAAAATATATCAAAATGCGTTATTTTGCAATAGTTTTTTAAACTCAAATTTTATTCAATATACTAAGCTTTCATGCGAAAAAAAAAGTTCAGATGGATCAATATTTGATTTTTAAAGAAGCAAGAAAGTTAAAGCCAGTTTTCTCAAAACTATTGATTTGGCGGTTAGTCAAGTGATGCATAACGAGGTCCAATTCGCGAATAGTTTGTTAAAACCCCACAAGAAGGCTATGATATTCAGTTTTGCTTACAGTGGCTTTCTGTATAAAGCCACTGTAGTTTTGCTACTACGCTCCAGCGCATTGACCGTGCTGTCACATAGTAGGAAGTAGTAATACGCATCCGTTACGATATGTATAAAGGTAGGGCGTTTAAATTTAAGAAGTTTCACTTCAGATATGCGCACATAGTGCACACGCTTTTTTTAATTTTTAATATCATGTGTAAAATGCTTTTTCTTCATTTTGGGCATGCCTTGGGTTAGTTTTGGTTAGTTTATGTTGGTTGCGCCCTCGTAGCGAACGAAGCGAATGGAGGGCCATGCGTTAAGTGTAATATTAGACATTCTTGTCAACAATGTAATGCGCGCGCAACTCTGAAGACTTCTGATGTGGTCCGAGATATGTCCATCAATACCAACTCGGATGCTTCGATCCCTTAAGCGGCCTATTCATATGCGATTTTGTACGGAGGATTTGTCGAACAGATAGATCCATGGTTGCTGTTGCTATACATAGGCGCATATGTACGGCAGACGAATCCAACACAAGTACTCACAAACGCGCAAATCTGCAGTGTGAAGGATCGTGTTGGCAGTTGTGTATTGTATGCGGCGTCATGGAGAAGAAAATAATTGCTATACTTGTAGGATTTGTAGGGTTATTTGATGAGAGAAAGGAGAAGAGAGTGTGGTCAAAGCGGCATAAGCTTCGTTACGCAGCTGTTTGTTGGAATATTCCTGACTTTTCACCTTCCACAAGCAAGGCTTTGATTTGTATAGAGCAATGAAACTTTTCCAAAATTATTTATTGTCAGCGAACGCCATATGCATCTAGCACGCACAGACAAGTTCGTCACGACTACTGATTGATATGCAGATTTGCTCGGCTCGCGTCTATGATCGTCATCTTCACCGACGGGCGGCGAGCAGAACATATCTGACGAGCACGCGGATACACATATGCGGATTCGTCCGCCGGACATGCTCGCCGAACAAATCCGCTGCACAAAATCGCATGTGAATAGGCCGCTTAAGAAATTGGAGAACCATAGAAGCAGTACTGGTGTTAGTCGGTATGGTGTCAATTTACTTAAAAATCCGTCATGCCACACCCTATCAAATGCTTTGGATATGTCGAGATTCGAGCTACTGCACGAGATTCGCCGTAGCTCTCGATGGCTTTGGTCCACAGGTAGGTCACGCAAGTCAGGAGATTTCCTGTTGATCTGTGCTTGCACTTAGGGCTGCGGCTGTCAGATTTTATGAAATGAAAAGCGGGAGGCCCGGTGACGATACCAAGTTTCCACGATCATCGTCAAAATAGCGAAAGTACATAATTTTTTGTACTCTAGGTAAGGTGATTCTTATTGATTTTTTTCTATAATTGTAAATAGTAGATATGTAGTATGCATAAGATAAGACTTGTTGCTGACCTCACATCCTATGCCGATGCCGTACGCCTGCGCGTGAGCAATATGATGCCATTATTTTCAAAAAAAGAAAGGTCGCGACGTGTTTACAGAAGGTTTTATTATTAAAACAAGAATATATATCCTATAATATCCTAATACTAAAATCAAAACATGCCAATTACAATTTACCAAATTACCGCGAAATTTCATTTACAACTTGTTTTGTGATCTCGACCTGTCGGCACCATACGTGAATTGATATCACCCGTATCACCGATTTCCGATTTTCAAAGTTTAAATTGATCCGCAACAGAGGAAGCAGGGAGCGAATAGAACTAATAGGAATGGGTGAATTAGCAATGGGAAGATATCGATATTAGGTTACTAATTCGATTTTATTATGCACATGAGGATTTTAATGATGTCTGTCCGAAATGTTATTGTATTTAACGATTTCGGGATATTCCGGGAGGATCAAATGAAAATCGAGAGTTTGATAATCGACTTTAGAAGGCAGGAGGGTTCCTGAGAAATCTGGGGGCTCCCGCCTAAATCGGGATGTCTGGCAGCCCTACTTGCACTGCTTGCAGAAGCCATATTGGCGATCGCTTATGATGCCTGTCGATTCGAGATATTTTAAGAGCCGTTCGTTTATCAGTTTCTCCGTGAGTTTGGACATGATGGGAACTAGGGTTTCTAAGCTTTCCACGAGTAAATGGAGCACTTTTCCAATCCATTGGCGGCTCGCGGCTTTGAAAAATGGTGAAGAACCTCGAAACATTTTTGGGGACCACGCCCAAACTGCCAAAATTTGTTAATAATTATTATGGTTATTTTTTAGGTAAATCATCAAAAAATAAAATATACATATTATATTAGCAACAAAACATTTTGTGTACTATTTGAATAACAAAAACATAGATTAACTAGCGGGTTAACTTTTAAAATGAACATCAATTCGAGGAAAACATATAGGATGGAAGCAAAAACCATTCAAATAACGCGCGAAAACCTTAAAGTCTAATATAAATCCGAAGTGAAAGTAATCTACGTATATAATAGAATAGAGACATATATACTGTACAGAGTACATCAAATAATATTAATAATATTGTCTGACGCCACGCAGATACGAAAGCGTAGAGCTGCCATGCCAACATTGAAAAATATTTTCAGGGAAATTGACACTTTTTCTGTCAATTGGCACTTGTTCTGTCAATTTAGACTTTTTCTGTCAATTTACAATTTTTCTGTCAATTTACACTTTTTCTGTCAATTGACACTTTTTCTGTCAATTTCCACTTTTCTGTCAATTGACACTTTTTCTGTCAATTGACACCTTTTCTATCAATTCACGCGTTTTCTAACAATTTACACTTTTTCTGTCAATTTAAGATTTTTCTACCTTTCGCGTCTAGGCACACAAATTTTGAGGCTTCACGCATGCGTACGTGCTAATTCATATATTTTTCAAAGTTGTTTTATTCTTGATTTTGGGCAGGACTTGGGCTAGTAAAGTTTGGTTTAGTCATGTTGGGTTGCGCCACCGGAGCAAGCGAGCGAACGGAGGGCCATGCGTAAAGTGATCGTTCTAATATATTACTTCAAGCTTCGCTCGCTCCGGGGGCGCAACCCAACAAGACTAAACCAAACTTTACTAGCCCAAGTCGTGCCCAAAATCAAGAATAAAACAACTTTGAAAAATATATGAATTAGCACTTACGCATGCGTGAAGCCCCAAAATTTGTGTGCCTAGATGCGAAAGGTAGAAAAATCTTAAATTGACAGAAAAAGTGTAAATTGTTAGAAAACGTGTAAATTGATAGAAAAGGCATGCCCAAAATCAAAAATAAAATAATTTTGAAAAAATACCTATATGAATTAGCACGTATGCATGCGTGAAGAATCAAAATTCGTGTGCCTAGACGCGAAAGGTAGAAAATCTTAAATTGACAGAAAAAATGAAAATTGACAGAACAAGTGTAAATTGACAGAAAAAGTGTCAATTGACAGAAAAAGTGTAAATTGACAGAAAAAGTGTAAATTCTCCTGAAAATATTTTTTTATCGGATCGGACGAAAAACGACACCTTTCCGATGTGTTTTCTCACCGCAAAAGTCATGATTCCAGTATATTGTATTCGTTGCTTGGCAACATGCAATAACTGTACAAGAATTGAAAATAACTGTCCGGGAATATAACATTCCCGTCCTAGGCCGGGAATGTAACATTTCTGTCCATTCAAATGCCTCGTTTGTCAGATCTGACGTCTATCAAAAGTAACATTTAGCTGTAGCTACGTAATAAACTTCAAGCTCGCTCGATTCAAAACTTGATATTATGTTGAGTTTAAATTTAAAACACCGTTTTTATTTAGAGTAATATTTGGTTCTATTTTTATAAGTACGTATTCTAATTAATATCGATCGGTTAAAAAATAGTATGTGCAACTCGTAGGAAAAGCACATTCCTTGACTCCTGTGTTGCTGGCCTCGGCTGCGCCTCGTCCAGCAACTACCACAGTCGTCCAGGAATGTTTTGCTTTTCCTCCTAGTTACACAATATACTATTCAATGTTGGCATGGCAGCTCTACGCTTTTGTACGCAGAGGCCTCTGTGTCAAATTTCAAATGGTAGGAAATTGCTATTTGAAAACGAAAAATTTTTTAGCAGCGGTAAAATGGTTCGAGATTGAATTGCTATTTTATTGTTATTTTTTATTAATTTGTTTTGCAATAATATAATAATAGTGGAAAAGGAAGATATGCCGATGACAAGAAAAAAAGGACGTTTTGAAGAAGGACTGTTCTCCCGAAAGGAGGACACTTGGCAACCCTAATGGGAACTAAGACAATTGGACATTGGACGGCAGTTATTTGGAATCGTTTTTACCTTTCTTTGGGATTGGTTGCCCTTGAGCGCATTTCCAGTTAGAAGGAAAGCATACAGTTCTGTATGATAAGGAGAAAAGCCTGCATAGTGGATAGTGGAGCTGTTAGTTCAGCAGAACATTTCGTAAGCACTATTGCTGAAACGCCATCCGGTCCAGTGGCCTTGTTAGTGTCTAGGCTTTTGAGTATTCGTTTCACTTCGCGTTGGCGAAATACCAGACCTGGCGTATTTGATGTAAATAAGAATGTTCGCCTTTTCTTTGGCCGTTTTCGCTATTGAGCCATCATCTTTGGTTAGTTGTGGGATTGACGTCTTTGAGAAACCCTGATTGACAGCTTTGGCAACTGACCAAAAGGATCTTGATCTATTAGGACAGTTGAGAAGCTTGTTCTTGATCTGCTCGTTATATCCCTCTTTGCTCTCGTCAATAGTCCGCTTACACTGGTTTCTAGTCGTGATGAATATTTTTCGGTTGTCGGATCTCGGCACCATTTGCGGTAGGCGGCATTTTTAGCACTGACTGCTCTTGAGCAGTTTTTCCCAAAACCATGGTTTACTGCTCATACTCATAGAAGAGGGGATGAAAGCTTCCGTACCTATGATCACTTGAGTTATCTCATCAGCAGATTAAGGGGTGTTTTGATTTCTAAAACAGACATCTTTCCAAGGAAAAGAAAGCTAAAACTCGCTAAAATCACGCCACTTTGCAGATTTGTAGTGCCAAACTTTTCGGGGTACCTGTTTCTCCTGAATTTTGAAAGCAAGTTCACAGGTTGCGGATGTAAAATTGTGGTCTGATCGGCCCAACGGAGGTTGGACAGTCACGGTGTAGTGGTCAAGATTAGATGGACAGTCACGGTGTAGAGGTCAAGATTAGTTGTCCAGGAGGCTAGCAAAGTCTTTTTGACGCTCAGGGATCCTGGTAGGTACGTCGACCAGCTGAGTAAGTCCGTGACTTATAGCAAAAGACTCAACTTCTCGTCCTTTATCGTCCTTTTAGTTCGTGTTTCAACCAGTCGATGTTATATATGCTGAAGCTCGTACTATGACAATTTCTGACGTTGAATAGTTGATCTGCAGAAAAGTTAAATAGGTCAAAGTTCCGCTATTGCACATGGGATGCCACTACCAGGGGGGATATTTTGTGGATGCCACAACCTGTTCTAAGCTAATATCGGCTTAAATTCTACCTACCGATTGAGGCGGAGTTTATTCCTATATTAGCTTAGTTTTGAAATAAAATATGCTTTGGTTTATCTGTTAAGATGGAATTTAATCTGATATTAGCATTAGCTTAATATTGAATTAAATACTTTAGTGTAATCATCTGTCCTTCTAAATGAACTAGTTTTCGAACGCACTCACAGGCCATTAAGAAATGTCAAGTCAAATGTCAATTATAACAAAATAACTGTCAGTAAAAGTTTAAAATTTTATTTAGAACTTTAAAGTGTAAACAAACTTACTTAACCATAAAACCATACCACTATTAACACTAGTCATTTTAGTCAGTATTTTTCGGTATACAAAATTAAGCAATGTAAATTTCCACTACCTTATGTCGTCTATTTAGCAAGTTTATTTTGGTAGATATTGAATTCAAAATACAGAACACCAGAAAAATGGCACCTACTAAGTCATTTCGGACCTATAGTAGAGGAAACAACAGTTCTGTAAACTGTGTAGAAGCATTCGATATCCTCTTTGCAAAAAATTTAACTCAGAGGAAGCTATATGGAAAAACGCATATAGGAAAAAGCAAGTTTAAATTCGAAATCAAAGAGCTCCCTACTAAAATTAAAACTGTATTAAATGATGAATCTTCTCTTCGAATAAATATTAATGACACATTTGATAATTTGTTAAAGAAACCTTGTAAGAATGTAGAATCTGATAATGTTAAAGTGATGACGATTGCAAATAAGTCTTCATTTTCAGAGATGAATCGCTTGAGCAGTCTTAATAAAGTGTCACCTATGTTACAAAAATTACGCTCCTACAACAGTCAAAGTACAAATAAAGGAATAGAGGATTCATGGTTCAACCAACCGACACCACCAGGAGAGGGAATTACTAACATGTTGGAAATAGAAAAAGTTGGACCTGATTGGAAAAAACAAAATAAATCTAAAAAAACCTGCAGCTTGCAATCAAGTAGGGGCTCACCAATATTGCTTAGATCTCACAAGCGAATTGAATCAATGCCAAAAAGTGTATCTATGGATAGGTCTGGTATTACTAAATATTCTGTTGAATTAAAGAATTCCTCAAAAGGGACTAAAGTAAATGAAAACATCAAACATACTACCTTTTCTAATCAGAGTTATATGTTCAATCCTATATTTACAAACTCTGTAAGGGAGCAAATTTTAGTCCATTGTAGTACACCTGTAGCACCAAGTAAGAAGCTGAATTTAATAAGACAACCCATCTCACCTATAAATAATCAGGACGAAATAAAAAATTGTATTGTTGAGTCTTTGGATGAAATAAGAAGTTGGAATTCATCACTGCCAAGATTTGAGGGTTTAGACTATAAAAAAGATGATAATAATTCTTCAAATTTGCAAATTGATGCGGTACAAACTTTATCATTTGACCTAGAAGATTTTGAACTATTTTTTGAACAGCTTAAATCAAAATCTTTGAAGACAAACAATTTTGAGAAGACTGATAGTAATTTTAAAGGCAAATCAATTACGGTAGATGATTTTGAGAAATTTCATAAGGAATTTGTTGGCAGCCAAGGAAAACTTCTGGGAAAACGGATAAAAAGCATTTCTTTGAAAGAATTTGAAAGCTTTTATGAATCATATCAAAAACAAGTTTCTTTTACAAAGGATTCTTTTTTTGAGAATTGTCATAAATCAGTTAATTTTGTGACACACAGGAAGCACAAGCTTTCAATAAATCCAAAGTTACATCATCATAGTACTTTGAAAAACAAATTTAATTTGAAAGATCTGGTTGTGGTATTAGACAATAATTTGATGAATAATTCGTGCTCAAAATTGGGAAGGCCAAAGAAACCCGGAGTTGCCTTGATGAATAATATCAAGAAGAAACAACTGACTGTAAAACTAACAAGACTGTCGTTAGATAAATTAACATTAAAATTAAATGCAACACAGCATGCGTCTATTGCTAAAAGTAAAAAAATTGTAAATCAGAGTGCCAACGAATTTAAAGTATGTAGAAAATTTTCGTACAATTCTAGTACAAAGGGGACTTCTCGATTACTGTCACATAATAGTATTAAAGATGCTACCTCAGATTTATTCTCTGATTTTGCTGAGCAATCTAATGTGGAGTATATGGATACAAAACCTGTTGGTAACATTTCCAGCAATAAAACAAATGATCTCACAAAATTATCTGTAATTTATGATAGGGATATAAGCAGAGCGACTGATTTAAAAATTGGAGAAGAAATTGATAACAAATCAGGTAAATTATTTATTGCAATAATAAATTCTTTTGGGAATCAAACTAATTTACCTACTTGATAACTAAAAATTTTTTATGTTGACCTTCGTGCCGATCTTAGTTCCTAAGTAAACTAATCCTAATATTCTTCCTTAGGCTTTACTTGAGACCTCGCTTGACACTATCTAACCAGGCATTGACTTCACGATTTACTTTTGCCTTAAAAAGTAACAAAAACTACTTAAAAATCAATATTTGGGCTTTTTAAATTTATCGAGGGATTTACTTATTATTTCCAAATTATTTCCTTCGTTGATTTTTTATTTTCACGCACACAGGTAATATTCAAAACAATAAGTAGGTGTCTGGTTTTCAAAATATTCTCATTCTCTTACAACAAACAAATTAATTTTCACTAGGTATTATCATTATTTCATTACTTATCTAGCATAAAACCATAAGTTACATTTTTATATTAGAAATATTTATTTGTTTATTTAGGGCAAGGCCAATTTACAAATACGAAATTTTTTACAGTTTATCTATGTATAACAAACATATCTCAAAATTAATAATTTAGCAAATATTGTATGTGTCACATGGAGATGTGTGCTGAGAAAACTAGCTTTACCTAACCATGGCGTCTAGTGCAAGCTAAGATCAGCAATTATTTTTACCAAATGTTTTTGACCGAAAACTTATAAATTAGATAGGTAGATATTTATTTTACATTGAGCCTCACATAATGTGGAGTTAAAAATCTGAGAACTAGCATAAGCTAACATTCTCTTTTAGTCCACTCATGTAGATTGTAGTCTTTATTTTGGGGCACCAATGCCCAGGCTCTCTCTCACATTTTTATTGTGCAAAAAATAAGAATGATTTGTAAAGCTAATTAAATATCTTGATTCTTCTGCTCCACTTTTTTGTAAGCTGCGTATTATGACAGTAGTTTCACTGTCTCTGTTCAGTGCATGCTGTTTAGGGTTCAAGAATAAAAAAAACTCAAACGTAATACCCCTGTAGGAATGGGTGATAAATTAACAAGACAAGGAAGTGATCTTTTGGTGCCCAGTCAATCGACTGCAATATATGACAAAGGGGCTTATTACATGGAGATAAAGGTTTTTAATCCCTTGCCGACCTCACTAAGGAATCAAACAACTTACATAGCATTACTACACACATGGCCCTCCGCTCGCTACGGGGGCTCAAGAAAAGCAAACTAACCAGATACTAACCCAAACTAACCCAAGACATACCCAAAATCAAGAAAAAACTGTTTAGAAACTTAACCTAAAAAAAATTATAAAAAAAGCAACGGGGTTTGAACCCGGGCCGCAGGCAGCCGCCGAATTGAGACCTAACCATCTAGACCTCTCGACCACGAGGGCTCTT
>MU181980.1:482867-516595 GCA_016904865.1 Pissodes strobi
CCGAATTGAGACCTAACCATCTAGACCTCTCGACCACGAGGGCTCTTGCCACAAATTGATTGCATCGCGAATATGCGATTAGGTGTGATAACCCCTTAGGGACCGGAGACTTCCGTTTCCTACACGATCAGCGCCCTCCGTCGCGCTAGCCGAATAGGAAACGGAAAAAAGCGACCGGAAATATCCTTGCATCCTTTTAACTGCTAAATTTTGTAGAACTGTTTTATTTTTCAATTGCTTTTTGTTGTTTATCTTTTGCTTAAGCATTTTAAATTCTTACGGTCCTGGTAATTGGCTGTACTTTGATTATTTTCTTCTATGGTTTGTTGTTTTTATATTTCAATTGCTTTTTGTTGTTTGAGTGTTTTAAATCATAACCGTCCTGGCAATTGCCTGTACTTTGATTATTTTCTTTTATTGTTTGTTTTTTCGTTAGGTGCTAATTTGGTCTTTTTTATTTAATTTTGAAAAATTCCGTAATTCATTTTGAGTTAAACAGTTTTTCAGAGATTTTTAGTTAAAACTCGGAATCCATTCACCAAATCTCGATGGAAAAACTCCACAAGGAGGGATTAACGGCACCTGACCTGTACCAATTTGCTTAAGTCTTATTTGTCAGAAAGATAGCAAACTGTGTGTATTTTCCAACAATGGGTAATAATACGTCTCAAATAGGACCGAGTTATGGCAGGGAGTTCTACAAGTCTCCATACTGAGACCTGTTCTTTTTCTGTTTAATGCGGAAGAGACATCTGTCATGTTGTCAAACACAGCATAGGGTTGTCTGTCCAGAGTTTATTTGTAAGCAGCGGAGCAGATAGCGGAATGGTGTCAGGATAATTTCTGAGACTGAATGAAGAGGTTCACAAATTTAGCAAGCATCAATGAATTACCCAATCAATTCCGTCAATCAACTGCATAAAGGTTGAGGTTTATCACGATCCTTTTCTTAACTGGGAATATCACATTCCCACACATGCCTGTAGTTTTTTTTTATTTATTGAAGAAAAAAAATATCATTACAATATCAGTTGTTTTACATTGTTATAAATATAAAATTCAAAATTTAAAATTCTTCAGCCCCTAAACAGCTTTCGCTGGTATCAGAGCACTTTCTAAAATTAGACAGACTTAAATATATATATTTATAAAACATTAAATTAAACTATTTTTGAGATAAAATGTTACAAACATAAGCTCCGTAATAAAATATCCTAGCCACTGAAACACCTGACAATAACAATAACCAAGCAATAACACATTATAATGTCTACTTCAGACCTAAATGTTGTTTAACACTCTTAATAAATCTTCTGCATGGAAGTTGTTTTATTTCTATGGGTAGCTCATTAAAACTGTGAATTGCCTGTGATATGGAATTCATAGTGCCAGTGGCGAAGCGTGAATTTTTTGTTCCGGTAGACAAAGATAATAAAAATCGTTGTTAATGTCAAAAAATGCTTATCAACTATTATTTCTCCATTTCATAAACCTTATGAAATAAAACAATGATATATACTAATTAAGATACAAAAAAAATATGTTCCTCACCTTTATAAGCACACAACTGAAGTGAAACTTCTGAAAAAGATATTACAAATTGAGTTTTTTAAAGCTTTTTTTTCTCAACTTTTGCCTCGGTCGGTGTCGACATTTTTTTTCCTTTTTTTCAACTTTTTATTTGTTGACTCGGTAACACAGGGTCATCGCTTGTCAGATTTTCGATCCGAGGCTTCGTTGCAGAGATATCGGCAAAAAACGGTTTTTCCCCAAAATCTCCCCTTAAATTAGAGCTCCGTTTCCATGTGGTCAAAGGTAGCCCCCTATGAGGCGCGCCTACCATAAAAATTTCGACCCTGTAGCTCGTTCCATTCTCCCGAAATTAATTATATTAGTTTTAGGGGGTTCAGTTTTCGTCCAGAAACTTCATTTTACCCCGGCTACATGTCCTGAAAATTTCAACCCTCTAGCTTTACTGGAACATGCTTAATTAAAAAAGGGCGTTTCACTTTGATAACCGTTTCATCTTTCACTTTTTCTGACTACCCTCGCTAAAGAAGTTTCACTTCAATAAAATGGTAACATTCTGTGCTAGTAAATATAGAGAGGGTAAAAAATACATATTAACATATAAAAGTAACATACATAAATATTAGATAAAAACATGTACATAGCTTACAGCAGTCATGAAACAAAACAAAACTGAAGTACTGCAGCCGACCATATCAAACGTTCCCGTAAACGGTATCCCGCAGCAGCATAATAAAAATAGCTGGTCAACTACGATAGACAAAGCGTGTAATGTCTTTCGACCCCGAGAAAATCGCGGACGTACGCTGAACGCCGAGACCTCTGACTCGCAGCCTGTCGCCTGCTTGATGCGTTTTTGGATTAGTGCAGAAGACAAATCTCGTAATGTCTTCCTGGGGTCTGGGAATTGTAATTAGGCGGTTTTTATTTCGTTTGGAGATTCATAGACATATAAGGAGAGCAAGTCGGTGGTGTGTTGTGTACCTATTACGATTTTTTTAAGATGTTAGTTAAACAGCTAGTACAATTTCACCAAATAAATTAATGGCAAATAAACGGTAGACAATTTTTGGGTAGACAGTGTCTACCTTGTCTACTCCTACGCTTCGCCACTGCATAGTGCCACGATTTGTTCGTACATTTGTGAGGTGTATGTTGGTTCTAGTTCTGGTCTCATGGTTATAAATTACATCATTTGTAATTAATTCAATATTAGACTTTAATAAACCAGTTTGAATTTTATACACCTGCTTACACCTCTCAAATGTTAGAATTAAAGAAACAGGATCATAAGACAAATTGTTATACAAAATCTCTGTGTGTGTTCTATAGTCAAGGTTGTGGAGTGTTTTAATGATTTTATTTTGCAAAACTTGAATCCTTTTAAAGTTTGAAGAACTGCAAGATCCCCATATTGGTATCAAATATCTTAAATTCGACAGTACATATGCATTGTATATCAGGTTCTTGTTTTTGGCATTTAGAAACTCCTTAATTTTATGAATGGCTCCTATCATTGGTGTTATTTTATTTAATATTTCTTGTATATGATCACCCCAGTTTAATTTTTCATCTACTACCAAACCCAAGTATTTAATTCTTGATACTTTTTGAATTCCATAATTATTTATTTGTATTTCTAGATCATTAATGTCAAGTGAGTTTTTTTGTTTAAAGTGTATATAAACCGTTTTTCCTTCATTGAGTCTAAGACCATTCTGTAAAAGCCAATTGTAGTATATTCTCAAATCCGTATTCACCATGTTTTGCAGAATTGTAGTATTTTCATGTCTGTACAACAATACCATATCATCAGCAAACATGAAGTATCGACCACTCAACCTTACCTCACCCAATGATAGCATGGATAATGAAAATAGAAGAGGGCCAAGGACTGATCCCTGTGGCACACCTGCTTTACTTATTATCTTTTGACTTTCTATATCATTTATGCATACATAATTTTGTCTACCAGTGAGGTATGTTTTTAACAAGGAAAAAGCATTGCCCCTCATCCCAATCATTTCCAATTTAGAAAGCAAAACCAAATGATCAACAACATCAAAGGCATTTTTTAAGTCGATCTATATAGCTAGAACATGGTCTGCCTTGTCTAGATAAGTATTTATAAAGTTAATAACATCTGCAGTGGCACCCAATGTACTGCTATTTTTGATGAAACCTTATTGGTATTTATCAAGTTCTATGGTTTGGGACAAAAAACCTAGTATCCTTTTATGTATGACCATCTCTACAATCTTTGAAAAGGTACTTATTACTGTTATGGGCCTATAGTTCTGCGTCCTAAATTGGTCTCCAGACTTATAAATAGGACTTATTCTACCCAATTTCAAAGATTCTGGAAAAATGCCACTTATTAATAAGTTGATTAATCCTACCAGAATAGGAACGACTACATTTTTAATAGAAATTAAATTCTTGACCGTGATTCTGTCATAACCTGGGGTTGATTGCTTTTTTAAATTGTCAATTATATTTGAAATTTCTTGTATATCTGCTGGATTCGTGAAGATTGAGTGTTCATTTAAAATTTCCCCAGTTATGACATTATCATTCTTGTTCAGCCTTTCTAAAGCCACCGAATCCGATATGCTTCTTCCCACCCCCGAAAAATAATCAGCAAAGATGTTAGTAATTTGTTGTTGGTCACTTATAATATTACCTTCATGCTCAATTGTTTTAATATGGTTTGATTTTGTTGGATTCATATGTGTGTCGATGACCTTCCACTGCTTTTTATAATTATTACCTGCATGATTCCATTCATTTTCAAAAAATCTGGCCTTTAAGATCCGAAGTCATCATTGCCCTTTTTTTGTTTAATTACCTTTGTTTGAGTTGCACAAGATTTTGCCATTTGTATTGTATTTACTAGAGTTTCTATTGAGTCGACATTGCCGGTGGAAGTCAATTCTTCAAACTTACTTTGAAATTTAGACGAGTTCAAAATTTCAGCATGCCTCAGTACCTTCAGTATCAGTATCAGTATGGAAGGGGTGGACCCGTTGTGCCCCCAGCCCGCATTAGAGAACATCCAGGATGCCGGTCCTCCTTAAGAAAGCCCGCATCTCCTTCAGACTAACACGACGCACTGAATCTGGCTCGATCGACGTCACGCCAAAGATTCTTAATCTTGCCCACGCAAAGGCGGGGCATTCCGTAAGTAGATGGTATGGAGTCTCGTCGTCCTCCATGCACCATCTACACTCCGCCTCCTCTGCAATTCTCAGCAGGGTCAGGTGCCGTCTAGGCCTACAGTGCCCGGTGTAGAATCCTACCAGGGCCCTCACTACCTTAGGTGTAAAAGTTTTTACCGGTTGAAGAATCTTTATATAAAGTTGTTTATGGTCACCTATTGCATCATCCCTAACATTTACATTTAAATTTTTATTTGAGAGTACATGATCAATTAATGACTTCTTGTTTTTTAAAATTCTGGTATCATTGTTTACATGAATGTTGCTTACTATTTTAAACCCTAACAATTCAATTATGCCTTTATATTCAAGAGTCAATCCCGCATTTATGGGACACCCTGTATACAACAGTGCTATGCCTTAAAAACTTCACTTCATCCCCTTTATTTTTTGTATTGAACGTTTTTTTCTAAAATGTCAGTTGAGAAAGTTAAAGGGGGGGTCCATTTATAGTGAAACACCCGGTACATACACCAAAGTAAAAGTTTTGCCTAGATGCAATATATAACTTGCGGGTTCTTGTTGAGGTATATATTTATTAATTCAGTTAATTATTACCGAAGTGAAAATCGGAAGATTGCATTATTTTAAAAGTTGAGTGTGTAGAGTATGTCTAATTTATAAATGAATTAAGTAGTTATTACCGTTATTAGACTTTTAGGTTATAAGGAGAGTTTTGACAGTTTAAGCTAATAGTTTTCTCCTTAGAGTATTTCTTTCTTTAATCTAAGGTTTTCTCAAATAAAGTTATAAAATAATGAGAATGAAAATATGTGTTCTGATGACTTACGAAACGCATGATCATTTGTGTATAAGTCAGTAATAGTATAAAGTTGGATCATCGCATCTCATTGTACCTTCCATAATGATTCAGCTTTTCTACCTTGCAAAATAAAATTATTTGAACTTTTATTGGAAGAATTAAAAAGAAATTATGATTTCTATATTTCCAAGCATCGGATCACATAGTATAAATATTTTGTCATTTATTAGATTGTTTTCTAGGTATATATCGAGGTGTATATAATTTCACTGTTTAAAAAAACTGGTATTCTCTCTACCTAAGTACTCTGTTTTCCAAAGGCACGAGTATTCTTTATTATTATATAACTTTTATTCATCTGTAATTCAAATGATTTAAATTAAGTAAGTAAATATTTTTATGAAATTTAGGCCAAATAATTTTGTTTCAGAAAAGGAGAATGAAGTATCTTCTAGAAATCGCTCTGAATGGTCTGAACGGAATAGAAAATCTTGTCCTGCCCATATAAACTCAGGTAGATTTAGCAGTCCTGGAAACAGACTCTATAATCGTTTTAGTAGACATAAGTGCAAATCAGAAATGCAGTTCTTAAAAACTTCAAAAATGGAAAATGTGAATAGAATATCTAGTTACGAAGTTATTGATGATAACCAGACTGAACAATTATTTCTGGATTCTGACGCTGATTTATTTGAATCTCCAATTAATAACAAAACAGGAGTTGAAAAGCAGTATATCGCCAAAATTTTAGAAATTAGTAATAGTATTGAAGTACATGAATCACAGAAAACTCCAGTGACATTTAGGAGATATTCTTCATTCAAGACACTAAGACGTCCAGTGAATAATTATAGAAGACTCGGATCTGTGATGATGAATCATCAACAAGACATGTCTCGCTCAGTGCACCAAAATGGCATAGAAATTACCAAATCGAATTCTAATATTGAATATTTTGCTCAAGATTTAAGTGATTCAATTTTACTTAGTACAAATACATCTCCAACTACTTCTGAAACTAGCCCGTTGGTCCCTACCTCTAAGTCGTTTTTAAAATCCTCAAAAAATTGTTCAAGCATAACTGTTTCCTCATCAACTAGTTTAAACAGCGGCATGGGAAAAAGAAACCTGAGTGATGAGTCATATCAGGCCCAAATTTGTAGCCTCGCTGGTGACGATAGTCAGCTGATAAAAGATTCCTTCAATTATGTTCAGCATATTGAAAATTCTGTTGTATCGAACAACAGTGAAAGGTTAGATCAAATTGAAGATGTTATTTGGAAAGTTCCAATGACTAACACTTTTAAGCAAAAGCCACCTAATCTTAAAGCTGGCAAATTGTGGAGGAGATCACTTATGCAGCACAAAAGAGAAAGTTTGATGGATTTGACTCGAAATTCCTACTGTGGTAAGTTCATTATATTTGTTAAAATTGACAGGTACAGTAATTCTTCACAAATAGGTATTAGCTCAGAGTCCTGATGAAACAGGGGTCTACAATCTACAGAATTAAAGGCCTAAAAATCTAATGTGAGTTGCACGCTTGTAATTATTGACTTCTCAGAATGTTTTCTGGAAAAACTTGATGCATGATGAAAGCGTCTAATATTATATGTCATGTACATGGTGATCGCGTATGATGTTACCTCCCTTTATTTTTTTATTTTTCGCACTTCGTAAACTATTTAATATAGAAATATGGTATTATCCCTTAACTACGGAGGTGCGATGTTCGGAGCATAAACTCGGACGTGCCGTCTGGCAGACTACTGCAGATATTGCGGCATAAAGCCCTAATAATTTTGTAACTGGTACGTCTAGATAATCTTTTAAGTTTTAGGAAGTACTTTAATAAATAGTTTCTTAGAACACGTACCAATTTTATAATCACAAAGCCAGTTCTTTTTGGTATGCTTCAACTCGAGGGCGGTTAAAATGAAAAAGTGCACTGCTATAATTTGAATGTATTTATTACATAAAACACTTTAAAAAAAAGTAGTGAAAACACAAGGAAGAAATATCGCACGACGAATACTTAAAACTAAAATATTTCAGCAGTGCAGTTCACGCCGGCCTGCCTCATACACTATAAACATACCGACCGGCGCGGCGTTTTGCATTTGAAGCACAAATATCTTGTCACGCGGTTTTTCTTTCTTGGAAATAACAGTTGACATAATATAATTTTTGTTTCTAATATATCTCGATTTATTAGTGACTCGTCATCTTCACTTTCATCATTACTGTCCGCTGATTGTTTTGAAGTGCTATAATAAGAATTATCGCAATCCTCGTCAGGGACAATGTCAATATCACTAGCAGCACCACCGTCTGCTTCGTATATCACTTTCGAAGTGTTTCTTCATAGTATACGCGAACTGGTTTTGATGGTCAGGCCATATTTGTGCGAAAATTTTCCGACCGATTTTATTACGTATACCCGGACGTGCCGTCTATCAAACTGCTTCACGAGAAGATCTCTAAAGAACTGACCTGTTTCAAGTCTTAGATATCTGATATTTTTTGTACTGGTCAACCACCAAACCCGCCAGGAATACATGAGGTAACGGCCTTGTGAACGTTACCGTTTTTGACAAATGAAGGTATTTCGTTTTCACACCGCCTCTCAGACGGCACCTCCGTAGTTAAGGGTTAAATTATGTTCAGAATTGAAGGCAGAATCTAAAAATTCGTTAACATATAGTTTTAACCTGCCGCTCGTTTTAGCAGCACCCTGTATATACGAAGATATATGCTGCAAATAGACATAAATCCCTGTACAAGAAATGCAAAAATATGAAAATGTGACATAGTATTAAAATAATTCGAAATCGGAACTTTTAAGACAACATAATTTATGAAGTTAACAACAAGGATAGAAAAATGCTTTTCCATTAGAGGTTTAGATACTAGAAAATGTAGGGCTGAAAATGCCAAAAAAAACTGGAAAAATGAAAATTGCATATTTAAAAAACCGTTGTAGCCAACTGGTTCTAAGGTTCTCACACAATTACATCAAGTTGAATGCAAGAGCCAGTTTTTTCAATAAATTGTGGCATTTTGGAGGGGGAGAATGCTAAGGTGTTTGGCTGGTCACTAAATATAATAACATATAATAATTCATAAATATGAATATATTGCCCCTTCCCGCATTATACATTTTTAACAGTTACTTCAAATTCATAAAGGCACTATGGTCCAAAATTAGCCGATTTGATTAGATCGCATAGATAGATAGGTACATCGTACATCAATGGTAAATAAATCTGTTAAAATTCGTTCAACATTAAATTTTACAATGTATTATCAACATTTCTAGGGATTCTCAATGGAAAAGGATCTAAGATTGTTATGAAAAGATTTTTGACAGGAACAAGCTTTTTACACAGTATCAGAATATTTTTTATGCTGTAAATCTCCTCCCCAATTTTGACCGTTACCTTGCATTTGATGTCATTTATGCAATATTGTAATTGTGATTTATATTTTTGCTATATTCTTATGTGATTGTTTTATATTCAGTCACATTGTAGATGTTTCTATAGTATTAATGTAGTCATATAAACGTTATGTTATATTATTAAATATAATAAATTTCAAGCGTAACACGACCCTGTTAATTTTATTTTATTTTGTCATATTTAACCTTTTTCAAAATGTTGATATCTACTTTTATACTAACTACAGAAGATAATTATTGTAAGTTAGAACAACGAAGTTATTATTTGGATGTACCTACCCCTCTTTGTTGCATGTTCTGCAAACATTATGTTCGGAATTCTTATATCAAGAGAAAGGTTGTACTTTATTTATTACACTAACTCCTTCCCCTGGATGTATTGGTTACTTGCTATAATAGAGATATTAGTTAAATAATTTATATACTTAATAACTATCAAGTGCATTTTATATATAAAATGCAGTTTATTAAAAAAAGAAAATTTGGCACATATTGTGTAATTGCAGTATTATTGTAGGTAGTAGCCAGTTTCCACTGTCTGAAAATAGTCGTCAATCTGTCAGGATCTTACCGTCGGACGAAACAAATCGACTGCGAAGAAGAACTGCATTGGCAACTTATGCTTATTCAGGCAAGTATATTCCTACAGAGATAATATACCAAAACATTATTTTCTTCATATATACCTCAGTAATTGTGAGGAAAAGGTTTCGTCTTAAATGTGTCATTTTTAAAATGCATTTTTGTGCAGTGATCATTTGATTAAATAAACAGATATGTGACACTTTGTTTCGTCTTAACAATATTAGTTAATGTACGGTACTTGGAGAAGTTCCTTTGACCAGAATTAATCTTTATTACATGTTTATATGGTAGATATCTCCTATTTATTCTGAAAGATATAGTTTGGTTTCTGTTCTTGTGAAAGGACACGAGCAAACAAAACTATTAGAATTAGTTGAGGAAAGCTTATAATGGAGATATTGCATCCAAAGTTATATCAGTGTTCATTGCTACAGTAACCCTTAGAACTGTAGTTTTTAATTTGCAAAATTTTTTTGAATAGATGACATTTTACAGTAAATCAAAGAGCCGTCCCATCTATTATATCTACATGTCTATTTTCTTTATAAATTACATTATATATTTTTCGAACTGAACTTGTTTTCTGTGATATTGGTTTCAGATAATTATATTATATTAATATTTCCATCTAAAGACTTTTAGAATAGGTCAAAGATTTTCTTTACTATTAACATGTAGCAAATTTTGGTTATGCACGAATTGTTAAAATAATGCTTGTTATGAAGGTTAATACGTTATATATGTACTGCATTATACTTATATAAATCAATTATAATTTAAATTTCAACAACATACTTTATAGTTATCACAAATATTACTGATATTTGAAATTTTCCATTTGGGCATTAGGGGATTAAATTGTAATTTCATTTTATTGTACTTAGGTATGGTGGTGAATGATAGCATAGATGATGATGTTGTTATAGAAACTCCGAGAAAATCGGCGCTTGAAAAAATTGTAACAGCCCGAGATATGGTTTTAAAATATTGTGAGCAGACCGAACCTGTGCCTTTTGAGAAAATATATCCAAAATCGTAAGTTTATAACCAATACCATTTATTATAAGAAATATTAGTGAGAAGGAGTGGAACATTACTAATATGGCAATACCAACTAAGCGATGCTAAAAGTGTTTAACTTTTGTGTTATTACGCTTATTTCATACTTCTCTTGAACTTTGTTTATCAAATACCTAGAATCGATCGCCAAAATGGAATTCGAGAACATTTTGTAAATTTAACCTCTTGTTTTAGAATATTAAGGAACTGTAAAAAAATTGGCGAAGGAGTTTATGGAGAGGTTTTTTTGCATTCAGGAGTAGACGGCAGCACAACTGTTATGAAAATTATTCCAATCGAAGGTGACCAAATAGTAAATGGAGAAAGGCAAAAAAAGTTTCATGAAATTTTATCAGAGGTTGCCATTGTCTCGTAAGTACCAACATTTATTTGAAATACTAGTAAAAAGAGTTTTTAACGCTAAAATTCGGCAAATTTAAGTTTTGCACAGAATACACAGTTTTCATTATTCACGGAAAAAAGCTATTCTTATTATAAGATTATTAATCTTAAGTCAACGCTAAACTGCATTTCCTATGCCGCAAGTATAGTTATACTTCAATGAAATAAAACGTTATTCTTATTTAGTAAGATTAAGTTAGTATTGATTTAAGAAGAGTAGATACTTGAAATAAGTATAGGAGTATTATTGTTGCATGAAGATTGGTATATTTATGTTATACCTCAATAGATTCTGTGTTATACTTTAGGTAAATATAGTACAAGTTGTTCAAAATGGAATATATTCTTAAAATACGTATAAATCTGATTTAAATCAAAAATAACTATTCTATCTGTAAACATACGACATGCTTCAATGAAACGCAAAATATATTTTATTGCGCGGTTGTTTTCCGTGTGAAATAGTTAAAAGTGTTTATAATGGAAGAATTATTGAAATCCTGTAACTTGGAACAAATTATTTCAAAGTTTTTAGGTAAGTTTTTAACTAAAATATTTTAATAATAATGTGATTTTGTATTGTGACTTATCAAATGTGCACGCTGCCAGCAAGGGTAGGCATTTGATAACACTTACAATGTTAAATCACATTATTATTAACCTTAATAGCTAAAAACGTACCTAAAACATTTGGAATAATCTGCTCCAAGTTGCAGGATTTCAATAATTCATCCATTTATTAAACACTTTTAACTATTTGACACAAAAAGTAACCGCCCGCCATAAAAACGTTTTCCATGCTATACCGCAGCAGTCTGTACTCAAGAATAGTAGGTAAATGCAATATTAACTATTTTTGGTATATGTTTAAGATGTGTCAATACAAATATATATTTAAACTTAAAAATAGAGTTATGTTTCTTGATTGGAGTGTAATAATTATTATTATAAGAAGAACAAATCTTCTCTATTCAAGCATATTCAAGTTTATTATAAAATAAGAATACCAGACATTTCTTTGAAGATAAATATACCTTTCGTAGAAGATCTTTTTTTTCTTCAATATATCCTGCTTGCTATTCTTATTCATACTATAAGATAATTGAACTCAAGTAAATACGCAACTTACATCCAAGAATAGATGAATATTTAAATTATGCCTTGAATAAACTTGACAAAAGCATTATATACTTGCACCAAATATTTATCTTTAAGGATAAGACTATTCTTATTTGCAGATTTGAATTTTTTTCCGTGTTGTTTCATTTCCAAACGTGCAGTCAGCACGCAGTTATAAAGTTTTCCTGAATGATTCGTATGTCGAGAAGTTTTCTCTTTACATAAAATGGAGATTTAGAAATCATGCAAAAACTATCGACCTATTACTTACTTTCTCTTCATTTAAAATTTATATTGAAAACCAGATTTGATCATTTTTGCAGAAATATCATTTATTTACTGAGGCCCAACATGGCCTGTGAAAGAATTATTCTACACATACCGCCACTTTTAACTTTACACAGTTTGTTAATTTTTCTTTAGATAAAAACTTATTTGCTATTGCTCTTTTGTTTAATCTTAGTCGTTTCTCTAAAATTGTAGAATTTGAGTTACACAGGGTAAGGTGCATTCTGAGTACAAAGGACAAGGTCGTGTGCTGGCCCATTGGCTTTTTAAATGATTTTGAAGCATCGTTCGGATTTAATAATAAATATATACGCGCTTGAGGATTTTAAAATTAAAATTTTTTAACCTATTTTAATGAACTTTTTAGCATGTAGATAATCCAAGCTGCAACTTATAAAGCCTATAATTGTATTGCTTTGAGAGCACACGTGTACAGGGCGACCACCTTTATATTCCCAAATTTCAGAAAGTACTATTAGGGATTTGAAAATAAAAACTGATACCAAATACTTGTTTAAAAACCCAAGTGTGCCCATATTTTTTTTCTTCTAAAATACAGGGTGACCCAAGAAATTATTTTCAACTTTAGGAGTCTTATTGCGAAAGTTCCATATTTATTTTCAACAAATTAATGACAAATTTTCATCATAACGAACATTTTTCCTTAGCGTGTTAAAAATATGAAATTTTTGATATTAAACATTAAATTTTGAAATTATTTTTTGGCACAATCTGCATTTTAGAGCAACATGGTACACTTGGATTTTAAAATATTCTTAACAAATATTTCGTATCAGTTTTTTTTTTAAATACCTCATAGTACCTATAATTTTTGAAAATTGGTCATTATAGGCTAGATAAATGCCAGTTTTGATTACCTATAAGACAAAAAAAAGTTTAAAATCGGTTAAAAACAAAAATTTTAACACACTAGACAATAAATAAATTTAAATCATCAAAAAGTTTTATAACCGCATATGATAGTTCTTAAAAAGTTAGGATCGGAAAATACAATCTGTTTTTCTATATTTAAAAGCGCTGCCGAGATATTCGGCTTTAAAGTTGTTTTTTTTTCGTTCTTCAGATGTCAATAACTAGAAAAATCGGTATAGGATATTCGACATCATTTTGATTTAAAATGCTTCAATATCTTTCGATAAACCCAAAAATGTAAAAAATGTCCCATTTACAATTCTGAATTTGGTGTCCGTGCAGCACTTTTGAGACACAGAGTACAAATAAATCTTAAATAATTTAAAAAATTAATCAATAGGTAACTTTGTATTTTCCTCTTATTTTTGTAACTCTTCTAGTTTCCCAGATAATATATAGTGGTGCTACCTATTTCCTCTCGAAAATATAACCATCATCGTCTAAAGATATTTAGAATGAGATTCGATATTAGAATATCTTTACAGGGTGATATAACGTTGATTTTTAAGAAAACGTTTGATGATGCGTGAAATTTTTTGTAATAATAAGATAAAAATATTATCCATCACTAAAAATGTAACGTTAATTTAAAAACCTACAATTTATCATGCATGCACTTCAATCGCATCTTAAGGTGGAAAGAATGCCTTTAAAACCGCACGCCACTGGTACATAAAATGAAATCGAAATGACGAACCACGTACAACGTTGCCATTTTTTCTAACTATCCTTTTCTATCTTATGCATCAACTGCCCACATATGTCTGATTTTAAACAAATGTGAATTATGATTGAAATTACAGATAACGTTATATCTCCCCCTTCCCAGATCTGTTATTAAAACGGTTCTTCAAGTTTAGCTTATTATTATATGCTGTTTGCTATTACTTTCGACCTTAAATTTTTATTAGTGTTTAGCTTGTGTCTGTCCTATGTTTTATCTTAGATTTCATGTTTATTGAATATTGTCTATTCCTACATAATTTACTGGAAATTTAATTCTGCCGCGTTCTCTATTATTGAAAAAATTAACTAGTTTATAAAAAAATAGTTTAAAATGCATAACATGTACAGGGTTATTCATTATAAATGGACACCTCCCTTAACTTGGTTATTTTTAAAGATAGAGAAATAATTTTTTTATCGACTTGTAGGTAATCATCTTAATTTTTTAATTTCTAATTAAAATATTATACAGGGTGGCCCATAAGCAAATGCCAATATAAAATTACATTTTTTTAAATGGAACACCCTGTATATTATTGCATTTTTGGATTCTACTTGATATTCTTAACATATTTTATGTATGATGTTATACCTCTAGAGTTAGTAGTTTCACAGCTATAAACGGTTGAAAATCGATACTTTGGCTACTTTTCACTTTGGTAGCAAGAAGGCCATTAAAAATGGAGTAAAATGAATTCCACATTCCTATCTTAACTTTTCAAGAGCTATCTGATGGTGCTAACTGATGGTACCTGCCAAGGTACCAGATTTGGTACCCATAGTACCGCCTGCCAGTTAGCCCCATCAGATAGCACTTGAAAACTTAAGATAGGAATGTGAAGTTCATTTTACTCCATCTCTAATGATCTTCTTGCTACCAAGGTGAAAATTAGCCAAAGTACCGATTTTCAACTGTTTATAGCTGTTAAACTACTAGCTCTAGAGATGTAACATCATACATAAAATATGCTTAGAATTTTAAGTAGAATCCAAAAATGCAATAATATACAGGGAGTTCCATTTAAAAAAATATAACTTTATATTGGCGTTTGCTTATGGGACACCCTGTATAATATTTTCATAACTAATAAAAAAATTTAGATGATTACCTACAAGCCGATAAAAAAATTATCCCTCTATCTTTAAAAATAACCAAGTTAAGGGGGGTGTCCATTTATAATGAATAACCCTGTACATAACAATTTTATTATTATCTGATATATTTTTAAATATGTTTTTTATGGTTCTCAATGTTAGAAGAAATCCTGTGAGAACCACTAGCAGCAGCATCAGTCATTTTATCCTGTCCTCTATTTTAATAGTACGTAAACAGTTATTTTAATTATTTAAGCCAACTTAAGCAAGGTGCTTAGTTGAAACCTCGACTGGTGATTGAATCTCTGTTGTAAATTTTCATATAGAAATTGTAGTAGTAAAGCTGGCACCAATGCTTGTGGATTTGCTTCTGTAAAACTCCGTCCACCATTCTCTTACTAAGCCAATCTTTCGAACAGTCCTTCCTGATGGAGGGCTTATCGAGGGGCTTATCCTCTCCCACTCACGGAATTTTATTTACCCTAGGTGGAGTGTTGCTATGAATTTTATATGGAGAGGCTCAACTATCGAGTTGGCGTTTTGTAACCGGATCTTATTGATAATCGAAAATTGAAGCTTGCCATATATTATCGAAGTCTACCATTGAAAGAAAATGTATAAAGAAAGGTATGCTCAGTGACGAAAGACAATAGATAAAATCTAAATCAAATCCCTTTGGAGATAGGCATAAAAAGAGCAAATAGTAAATATAATTAGCGGATACTTGATGAACCCTTAAGCAATGACAATAATTATTTCGAAAACACTGTTTCGTCGTCAGATATTAAATCTAAAGTGACCAGTATGATGTTTGTACTGATGGCAATAAAGAGCAGGTGCCCAATATAGACCGACTTAATATTTCAGAACAACCTCATTCTATTGAAATCACCATCAAGCAATTGTTTAAATAAATGGAGTGGACATTGAACAGCTTTTCTATTTCTTTTTTTGCCTCACCTTGAGGCGACTTAGACTCGCATCTCACAAATCCATCCAGGAAAAATTAAAAACCTCCGAAGTGTTAATACGCAGATCTGAATTTAAAACCAATTTAGGTCCTAAAATAACTTTGTTAGGCATAGAAGGAAGATGCGAAACTATTTTTCCACCTTCCTATGCCTACATTACATAACTAAACAAATTCTTCACTTTCATGTGCTTTTTGTATCATGAGGTGAAAATACAGAGCCTTTGCAACTTTCGTACTAGTACACAGAAGAATCACTGGAATAAATAATAAATACGTTTCTCACAATTTCCTTGTAAGGGACGAGCCTAGCACAAGACTCCCGTGTTATCCTACATTATGACAAATTATTTACCTCGTGAGCCAGGATTTCAATATATACATTTGTCAGATCAAATTTACCATTCTCAAAAATGTTTATTTTTTGGTAAATATTGGATCCCGAGCTTGTAAGTCATAACCGCCCTACGACAAAATTAATAATTTTTTTATTACTGTCCGATTTGTGAATTCTTGTTTTTTTTTTGTTAAATATTCGAGCTTGAATCTGTTTTTTGTTTTAGACAATTATCTGATCTTCGCAACAATGTCAATAATAAGACATCTGCCTTTTGTAATGTACAAAGAATTTGCTGCGTTAGAGGAAAATATCCCAAGCCTTTATTAGATCTTTGGTATGCTTATCACGAGACAAAAGGTGAGTGTTGGTTGTTTTCTCATTCAAGAATGATAGCTGTCAAAATTACATGTAATCCCTGGATAGTTATTTAAAAGAATACAATGTTTGCAATGATATATCTATGAATGATAGTTGTTTTCTTGAATATGGGTTATACGATTTGATACCCAACAGTACTGAGTTATATGAAGAACATTGAAAGTGTAATGTTTTCATATCAGAATAATGTCGCATAGAAATAACCATTATCTGATAATCCTGAAACTGTGCTAAGTAGGTCACTGAAAATTATATTGTGCTATCCTCGCACCTTGTTTTAATGTTAGGGTTCATGATACAAAAACAGGGAAGGTAGGATACTCAGCGGTTTCAAAATCGTCTCTGTCTGCGCATTGACGTCACAAAGTGAGTTAGCTCTTTAAATTATAATGGTAACAACCGCAATATATACGCAAATTTTAGATTTAACTGAATAGTTTGTTTTATTTTGATGGATAATCTAGTAAATGAAGTTATGGATGATTAATTAAAGGTAACTTTGAATGATTCACGTTCTTATTGTTTTTTTAGGATATGGATTTTTCCGCTTTAGCCGATTGTGGCAAGAATTTACAATCAGATTTTTTTTTAGTACATTCAACAGCACACCTGACCGCTCTCAGTGATACATTTACACAGAATAAAACGAGAAATAAAAGCTTATATTTTTTAATAACATAGAACTTTTTCTTTTTTAATTAAAACAGGTATCAATAAATATACATTATAATTAAACAAATAGAACAAATAAATATTATATCTACTAATCTACTTGATCTATGTATAATGTTAAGCTTGTCAAATGACCTAAAACACAGTTTTATCCACAATACCGAAAAATAATTTTGCACTCGACGCGTTGCGTTTAGCTTTAATCATCAGGAGATGATTAAAGCTAAACTTAAAATCTGCGAAACTCCATTTTATAAAAGAACCAATTCTGAAATCCTAGTGGTCATGCTCAATCAACCAATACAATGGATTGTACGGAATAGGCCTTTTATCTCTATTTAAACTATTCTTACATTTAATAACTTTCATACTGTTGTATGAATACATTATGAATTAATGTTAAATTTTGAATGGTTATTCTATGATCATTATCAAAAACATGCTCGACAACACTTAATTTTTCTGCTATACCATACTTTAAATGAGTTAGGTGTTCTTTGAATCTCGTTTATATACATCTTCTAGTTTGCCCAACATATTTTTAGTTACAATCCATGTATCCAATTTCATAAATTCCACTTTCTTCCAATATGTCAATTTCGTCGTTGGACTACTTAATACTTTCTTAATGTTAAACTGAGTTTGCTATACTAATTTTAAACCTAAGAACTTTTTGGAGCGGAGTATAATGAGGAGTATATGGTATTGAGACATATTTTGTATTTTCATCCTGATTAACGAAAGAAGTAGAATAATATATTTATTAAGTTAGCATTGAAATCATTAACATTTGCTATATTCTTAATTGTCTCCTTTTCATTATTAAATCGTTCTCTGCTGAGAGGAAAGTTAACCATACGCTGTACTAAAAGATGAAAGCTAGCCATTTTGTGTTGGTCACATGAAAGGAGTCATTAGAAATATATCAGTTAGTGGCAGTACTTTTTCTATAAATGTTAAATTTCAGTGTGTTACTATTTATAATTACTAAACTATCCAAAAATGGTTATTGACCATTGTTCTCGACTTCATAAATAAATTTAATGGTGTGGAAGCAACTGTTGTTTGTTACAAAATCTTGGATATTAGAAGTTTTCGTCTCAAAAATCGCTAAAATGTCATTTACATACCTGTACCATAACCTTGGAAAATAATTGAACTCCTGACTGATTTCATTTTCAAATTTACTTATGAAAAGATTACCTACCTAAGAACGGTGATAAACAGTTGGCCATTGTCAAGTTGTTGGTAATAGTTATTTTTATATTGAAAATAATTCTGATTCCTGCAAAGCTTGGTTAAACCTAAATATTCTTGTTTGATTTCGTTATCAAAACCAAATCCCAACATAGATGTCAAATACAATAAAATACCGGTATAAAATGAAAATAATCATAAACAAATCGGCATTAAAATGATGTAAAACTTATACCTAAGTTAGAAAATAACTTTCAATAAAAATATTATTTTGTTATTTTGGCAAACTTCCGTTTTTTTTTGAGGTGCACTGTCCCTGATCTCATTATTTAGATTTTTAATTCTAAAATACATCCTAGGCCTAAAAAATAATAATTTAACTTTATCATCACAACCTATTTCTAGGGCAAGATTCATTACAATTTTAAATAGTTCTTTCCAGTTTTAATTGTGCCACCATTGACGTTATTGAAATTTTTTTCCAACTCATGCACCTTGTGAACCAATTCTTTTCAGTTTTTTTCAGACCACCCTCGTAGACTTGATCAGTCCATGTAAATGATGGACTGGTCTCTTCTACAGTGGGAATCTTCAGTTTATGACATATATATCCTGTTACATGTTCAAGGGCATCATATTTCATAAATAATTTAAGTAATAAATCACACACTCACACACATGAAAAATCAATAATGAACTATTGAATTTACTACAAAAACTAGTTGTAGTAAATTAGAACTAACTAGATATTATTATTAGCACACATATTACATATACATTCATAGATATACGTTTACAGATAGAATCATCACAACGTATGTTCCAAAAAAAAAGTAACCAAATCTTACCCAACTGATACATTGGCCGGATGTCTATCACTTAACCTTAACAAAATATCTGGTTGAGAAGATTCACTGCTAGCAGTTATATATGTAGAAGGTTCCGTTTCTTGCTCGTTAGTGCTACAAATGTAATGAAATCCTCAATTAACCAACGCCATTAAACTTTATTAATGTTTGAGCAATTAATAAAATTGTAGATGGTGGGGCTAAACTTTACTGGTCCATCCGGCAATCATTTATTTGTGAATAAACTCATAATAATCACCAGATTTTAAAAATTGTCCTTTAAACCTGTTTAGCTCCACCGTCATTAATTATTAAATACCTATTAAAGGGTTAGTGCATAAATAAATAATATATTTTAATTTTGACATACCTTGTTGTTTGTGATTGGATAAGTCCTACATATTTGGCACCTCTTTTGGTGGCTCTTTCTTGTCGTTTTTGCTCGGTCCTTGATGGTTGTTATGATTTTGGCAAATTGAGCGTGGGCACTGCATCACACTTTAGCTGAGAGGCCCCTTTTTTGAGTCATAATTCAAAAGTTCATGCATCAAATTTCTTTCAAAGTCGTCGTCCTTGAAATGTCTTGAGCATATTCGGGACGTTTTAGGATTAAAACTATCACTACGGCAACAAGCGTTTACCCACAATTTTAGCGATAAAGTATCTTTAGGGAATGTATGAAATCTAATACTTTTATCAAAGTTCTGCGCTTGATTATCAATGTTATTACAACTGTGCACGGCACAACGCATTTTTAATTGTCAAATTTTCACTTCTTTACCCAATAAAATATAAAACTTTCAGCACCAAACACTGCAAAAAAGTTATAGTTCACACCACACAATATCTAATTCTGATATTATCCACGCAGAAACCGAAAAATAGGAAAAAAGCCCAAGAAACACACTAAGCTCAATGGTAAAGAATACAACAAGACGCCATGTTTACTCTCTTTTCTACGTCACAAAAGTTGACAGCTGTTCGGCAGTCTGCGCAATATCCTACCTTCCCTGTTATTGTATCATGGTTAGGGTTAGTGTTTGTGCATAAACCTTGATTGATTTACCAGTTGTCGCAGTTTTTTTTTGGTTGCCGTTAAATTCGATTTTGCATGGTGATTATCCTCTAGGTGCTTCGTAGCACGCGGGCTTAGCAAGTTTCAGGTACCGGATTTCTTCCCGTCGATCTCGAGCCAAAAAAAGTACAAATAGACAAGTTTGTAGTAGTTAATAATACATATTAAGTGGCCTGCTTAGCTTAGTTACTGGAAGCGTGGGACAGGTAATCTTTCCATTTAGCAATTCAAATATAAAGTGTTTGTGATATATTGTTAACCTTTATTCAACTTATAGGCTCGGAGAATGATTCTCCAGATGTATTCGAAAATGACCAACTATATATAGTCTTAGACTTGGCAAATGGGGGCCAAGATTTAGAAGCATTTGTGTTCAACAACGCGTTACAGGCTGTTGCTATGTTCAAACAGGTAAAATGCTTTTGAGATTAAAATAATAATGTGGTCTAAAATAAGCAGTTTTGTTTGTTATAAAGCTGTCTTTAATTTTTATACAACTATTGCACTCTGATAAAACTTCAAAATCATTGTGACATATTCTATAGGGTCTGGTCTGTACCCCCGACTAATTTGTAATTCTACAGATGTTATGCTATATTTTTGATTAGAAGGTACGCTTGATCAGTATGGCCATAAGGTAGGGAGTCACAGATGCAAAATATGCATGCAGTCTCCTCCCTCGAGGGTGAATCATCATCATTAACATTTATATTCGATCGTGATCACCGCTAAATCATTAAGGCTTTCTTCCCCAGTGGTCGATCTTTCAAGTGCTTTTATATTCCTAAATTGCTAAATGTTCTTTCGGCTCGCTAGGTATTGCAGTGGTCAAACATATTTCTTATAATTTAAATATGTTTGAGTAAGCACTTTCTAAATTATGTTATATTATGAATAGCAGAATTTTTGCCCTACTATGGCTTCTGTTTTATTTTCAAATTTATTTATATTATTCGATGATATTTTCTGTTTCATACTTTTTTTTTAAATAAAACCAATTTGCTGCCCAATGATTATTGAAGTGAAAATTTCTTTAGGCGTGCTTAGCACCTAAATCTTTACATATAATTAGATGGAATCTAAATTTTAGTTATTATTTCCAGAATTATAAAAGAAATTTAAAATCAGACATTTTAAGGGCGTGTGCTTTTGCCGTACTTTTTTTTAGTAATTTTCCCAAACATTATTTTTTGATACGACGTTTCTTCGTCATATTATACCCCTCAGTTGCTAATGATGTAATATATGTCGCAAGCTCAGTCGTGCTAGAGATAATTAAAACACCAAAGAATTAAGGGACACCGGATTGCAATCAAATACGTTTCGTGCAACACAAAGATTTATAACACTTCACATACAACCGTTTGAATGTTCAGAATATTGTTAACAATCTGAACCAAATTGAAATATTCACCAGCGAGTCTAAACCAGATATTCCGGGCTTGACGGAAATATAGGTCTCCTGGTATCGTATACCCTTATGACGACAATCCTAAATGGCATGCGCCATTTGTATAAAAGAAGCAGCCTTGTATAAAATGACAGATTGTATTAAAGATCTAAGCAATCAGACAGAATGATGCGACAACGAGGTGAGCCTAATGAAAGAACTACAATAATTACGATATATAAGCTGTCTACATAAAGAGTGAAACGTTTATTTTCCAGTTTGTGTAGTGATCTGAACATTGACATTGACGATCTATTTGAATCGTTTAATTTAAAGAATTCAACCATGAGGATTTGTAGTAGTAGAATAAACAATTTATCAACATCAGTAGATTATATGCCTGGAAACATTAAGGAGAATTCCGGTGTTGCAGAATCTTTATGCCTCACATGTCAGACCATTGCTTACACGAAGCTACAAGGACATCACAAAGTATGAAAATTTGAATCATTTAAAACTACAGGGACATGCCAAAGTATAAAAATTAGAGCAGTATTTATAAGAGACCTAGTCTTAAGGACGTATGATGAAATGCAATGACAACGAATCATACATTCCATAACCTTTTGCTGACTTTTTATGGCATTTTGACTTGGCTTGCCCAGAAAAGATTGCGCAGATTAAAAGGGGTTTAACTAGGTTTGAAGAGGTAAAACCTTTGAATCAACTATATGACATGGCGAAACTAATCACTATCAGCAATGAAAATGTAATATTGCTTATGTATCAACTTTTTACATGCTCTTTAAACCCCTCATCTATGTGTTCAAACTTATACTCATTCTTTGCAGATTCGACTATAGCCATGGAGAGTTATATTAATGTTTCCCTCAGAAAATGTACACTTTTCTTAGTACAAAAATGCATTACGAATGGTTTCGAAGGGTCGAATGACCTAATAAGAGCAGTTTCAAATTGTCTAGATCTTCATTTATTAACTTTGATGCATTTAAGTGGAAATAAATTTGAGTATCATCTGCGTAAGCTTGAACCTTACCATGCTTTAAAGATTTACTATTTTAATTACCAGGGGTCCTAAGATCGACTCTTGAGGCACTTGCGAAAGTATTTGAACTTATATTATATATACATTTATAATTCTTCCAATCAAGATCCAGTGATGATACAAGAAATCCACAATATTTCAATTTTCCTAGAGAACTTCGCAATTAAGTGTATCAAAAGCTCTTGAAAAATCGAAAAGAAACAAAATACCTATTTTTTGTTAATAGCTCTATGCATTACATCGCCTAAATTCCTTCCTAAATCCACACTGACTCTTAGGAATAATACTGTGAATAATGCAGTGCATATTGGAATAATTAACTGTACAAAACTTTCTCAACAATTTTAGAAAATATAGCCAAGATACTTATACTTCTAAGCTCATTAACATCTGAGGGTTTTTGATGTGTAAGCATCTTACGCCACGGTATGAGGGTAAATCCCGATAAAATGGACGGAAGTGTAAGGGGATGTGACATCATAACCCATGCGCAGTGATTAGTGCGCAGCTACTGCAACGCTTTCTTGTAAAACGTGTTCTTTCTAATGCCAGAATATAGGCAACCACCAAATAAGTAGTTGCCTATATTCAGGCGTCACGAAGACGACGAGGGCTGGTCAAATATTTGTGAAGCATACAAAATACCAAGGGCTTTAAAAAATATCCAGTTAAACACTATTGAAGCGATACATTAAATTACACAATCGATGTCGATATAGGATATGTTTACACATCAGTGTCTCGAGTTCTAGGAGACACGCTCATTTTTTAGTTTTTGATATTGGCGATCATATAGAAAGCTCCTATAGAGCTCTTCCACTGATCCGGATTTTTTTTCTATACAGTAGTTAATTATATGGCATATATCTATATAAGGGCTGCAATATTTTGACGCTGTGGAAGAATCTCATCCATTCCAAAAGCATTAGTACGGATGGGTTGCATACTTCTGTGAACCTCTGAAATGAAATACCATTCATTCTAAAAGAAACTGGATTTTTTCAAGTATTATTATCATAAAAACTGGCTTTAGCACTGCATTCTGAAATCTTTTGCAAACATATACGAAAAGAGCTACTACTGTTTAGGATCAGATAAGTTTCCAGGAATGCAAAAATCTTTGCTTGAACATGTATTAAAGTATTTCAAAGAACTTCCATTTTTTTTTGTTCGGATTCTTTTAGGTATCCACTTTTTTCCTTCGCACCAATGAAACGGTAACGTTTGTAATGAAATACTACTTGTTCAATTTTTTTTTTGTGAATCATGTTCGTTTTGAGACGTCTTTATTTTTTTAGGGGGTAGGTCGTCTCTTTTATTAGCCGTAATTTTTTGTGGGCGCCAGAGTTCCTAGAGACAATTGAATATGAATACTTAAATATAAATAAATATAAATATAAAAATACCAGAAATTTGTCCTTATAATTCGCAATGTCTCACAGACCTCTATCCTGCGATAAATTAAATAAGTGAATTAAAACAAGTTATATATTAACTATATAATTGAATTACGATTGATGGAATCATTTGAAATGGAGTTTATCGATATAATTAAATTACAAATATAATTGATGAAATTATTTGAAATGAAGTTTATCTGAAGAATAAATTGACTTAGTAATGAAAATTAAAGATTGAAAGATTAAAAAATTAATTGTGAAAGATTTAAAAAATTGTGACAGATTAAAAAAATACAGTTGGTCTTTACAATATGTTTATTTTCTGACTGAGTGATACTTTAGCTTGGTTCAATTATTCTGTAACCATGCGATCGTATTGGGACCTCCACTGGAACCGTTTCTGCCTGTTCCCAAGTTAGTATCTGTTGGGTTTATCGAGGACTTATTGGTTCACGAAGTATTGGTTCCCTCCGACTGGTTTGGTACAGCGACGTGTTTCCTTTGATCAGTCGTGCAGATTTATAACATGAAAGGAGAAATTAATTAAATAATATTCAGGAAAAGATCATGTGACATTGTTAAACACATGAGGAAGTAATCAACAAATTGAAAATTTACTGGTTAAAGCAGATATAATCACAAACTTTAATTACAATGTTAAGTTGAGCAAAAATTATAAATAACTACTGTTACTCGAGATATCCTTTTCTTTACTTTAAAATATGAAATTCAAAAGAAAATAATGACTGAAATTTAAAATTCAAAAGAAAATAATGGAAGTTCGTTCCAATTCAGTGACTCTCGGTAAATCTAAATAAAAGGTAACTTGAATTTGATAATAAATAGAAAATAGAGGTACAACCTCTAATAACGAGTCTTATAACTCAAAATATGTAATGACTATTACTTTTATTTCGGCCCTTGGCACATAAACGAAAATTGAGCGCAATTGCGCCTCAATTTAATTAAAGATAAAGATAATATAATCACTAACTCGCATTCGAGATAGAAATTTAGATAACAGATAAAACCAGATACATTTACATATGCGAGATTAACCTCTCATAAATGCAAAGTAATGTCGGTACATCAGGATTGGGACTAGACAGGGTGAGTGCCAATAATTATATGCTTTATGTAACAAATAAACTGAAAATTTAATTAAATGAGCCTGAAAAGAAAAAATATTAAAACCGGCAATACCATGAGGGAAAATTCGGAGAAATTCTACCGAAAATTCAATTTACTACCTTTGCAGGAATATATAGAATGTACTCGGAGAATTAACCCAAATAATACTGTTCAATTTTAATGAAAATACGTAAAATAATGTGCGTGACCACCGAACGATAAAATAATTACGATCTCCCTAGATTTACACTAAGCCTCTTTCAAATTACATGAATTTGATTAATGACGCAAATATTCACCAATAAAACGGTAATATTACCCAAACGGCCACGAAAATAATTAAAAATTATTGAAGATGTAAGCAATTAAAGGTTGAATATAAAAATGCTAAATTCTGGCTTTAGTCCAATAAGACTAAGCGAATCATAAACAAATATTAATTATGCATTTAAAAATGGAAGAATTAGTTAAATATATTGCAAGATGAATTAAATATTTCAAGATTAAAAAATTAACACTCACCCTTCAATGTCTCAACACAAGATAAAACCTCTCGCATTCAAAATTCAAGACGTTGGACAAATTATGCTTGCCGATGTATTATTGGCTAATTTATAACATGTGATTAACCCTATAAACCACGTAGCATCAAGTAATAGAAATACCCAAATAAATTCACGAATTATAGGTACAAAATAACGTACTAGTGCTTCTAGAATCGTCATTCGCACGAAATAAACCCATTCGTGAATAGATGTCACTGGTGACTTAAATATTAAATATCGAAAATCATTTGCAATTGAACCGAAATTTTAGTGTAGCGGAATAAGCATATATTCCGTTACAATTTTTTAAACGTTTATAATTCTCCCAATAAAATACTGCACTAGAATGTAAATTTTCGCTGTAATTTTCACCTAGGATGCAATTGTCGCTGTAATTCAGTGAAATTTATTTTTTTTAATGGCAATTTTGACGTATGAAGGAAATAGTCCCTGAAATTCAGTGAGAATTGCAGACTTTTATAGGAATTTTGACATGTTTTGGAAATAGTCTATACCAATCTTAATCTAATATAGGACTGATTTCACATTACATGGTAGCCATTTCGTTAGAGAGTGACCATGATTGGAATTGTCTAACTGGTTAAATTTCAGTTGTTACCTCGGGAATCAGAAGTTTTTAGCCACCGAAGCTCTAGAAACCCGTCCTTAATAGTTTATAAATATAAGTATCGGATTATTTAAATGTATTTGTACTGGCTTCTTGGTAGCCTTATTTACCTGACTCGTGTTAGCAATTATAAATTATTACTCTATAGGTTTGGAATTTGCTTCCCTTTGCTCTAAAGGAAATTTAATAATAAAAATGTAATGATTGCTGAGTTTATATGGCCTATTTGTAATTACAATGTCCAATTCATTATTTTGTTTACCGACGTGTAATGTTAAAATAATTCACATCAAATATTTGTGAGTGGTATTAATCTGAATATCTTCGATATGCCGTTACCCTCTCCTATATTTGTATTTAATAAATGTATAACTTATTTACTAATTATTTAGCTCATAGATAGGTAGTATTGGTAATTTATTTATAATAGTGCTTCTTAATGATATTTTGGCAATTGTCTTATAAATGGGTTTCCTGTTAGACCTAAATGGTTTAATAAATAAATACCCGAAAATGTTTGCAGGCCTAATTGATAATTCCTCTGGAAATAGGAGTCATTTCCTTGTATTTTTTAGGTAGCGTATGCTTTGGCTGTTGCAGAAGAACATCTGCAATTTGAACACAGAGATCTTCACTGGGGCAATATACTATTACGTGCAGTAGATAAAAATAAAAAAGTAGTTTTTAAACACAAAGGCAAGTATAAAATTAAATTGTCAAATAATGAAGGTAGTTCTACTTTTTTTTAATTTTTAACAGGGCTTTAGTCGACTAGTCTTAGGTCACAACTTTATAAAGTTTGTAAGATTTCGGTATTGAATTATTAAAGCTGATTTTTTTCTCTAATATTTTTACAACCAGTATCACTAGAGTTTTACAAATGCAAAAGAGGCACTGACTATTGGCAGGTGTCTACAAAACGAGAAATAACCGAACAATCTTGTTTTTTTATTGCCTTGTTTATAAACGAATCAGTTATCGTAGAAACATTGTTTCAAGCATAAGAATTTGAATCCAATTTTAATTTTTAGGGGAAGTGAAAGAATGTCATACTCAAGGAGTTGAAGTTACAATAATAGATTTTACTTTATCAAGAATAGCACACGACGGCGTCGTAATTTTCAATGATTTGGGGCAGGATCCGGAATTATTTTTGGCTGAAGGGGATTACCAGTTTGATATTTATAGACTGATGAAGGAAAAAAATAGGTGAGAAATGGATTTCTTCTTAATTTTTATTTAAGATTTCAGCTATGGTTGAACAATAACCTCACTGTATTTTCGTGAGTCCCAACCTTTAATTACATGGTGACTCATGTTGTATATCTATATGACATGTTTCCCCGTTGTTTACCTTGGGTTCACTTCATGATCTTGGAACTGCATAATTTTTTTTATAGGATTTCATTAAACAAAGATGTCTTGAATAGGTTTCTTACAACGCTTCGTTATACAGGGTGCTACAAATTCGTTTCTTTGTATGGGTATCTCAAAAACCGTAAGAGATACGAGGTTGGTTAAATTGGGGCAAAGTTGCGCAATTCAAGGATGATTGACGTGCCGTCGAGAAATTTAGAAAATTCCGTCTACTTCCGGAGATATCCGTAAAAAAACGAAAATCATCTATTTTATTTTTATTTTTTCCAGCCTTTGTTTGAAGAGATAAAGTAAAATAAATATCACATTCTTATTGCCACTTTTTCTCCTCTATAAGCTGGCGGTATCAAATTTTAAATCCGACGTTTCGCTCTCGGGCCCCCTTCATCAACTTAATTTTTTTCAATACGGACCTGGATTTTTTATCTAATTTTTAAAAAGCCTTTGGTCTCCCAAAACCAACGATGTATCACACTTGTCCGATAGTGGTAACAAATATTGTCATAAGTGAAATCGTGTCAGAAAAGATCGCCCCATCTCTGTCTAACACATTATCTCTTATGGAAAAAATCTAAATTTGTTGATTTATTGATAAGTGCGATACATCGTTGCTTTTAGGAGACCAAAGGCTTTTTAAAAAGTAGATAAAAATTCCAGGTCCGTATTTAAAAAAATTAAGTTGATGAAGGGGGCCCCAAAGCGAAACGTCGGATTTAAAATTTGATACGGCCAGCTTGTAGAGGAGAAAAAATGACAATAAGAATGTGACATTTATTTTAATTTATCTCTTCAAATAAAGGCAGGAAAAAATAAAAATAAAATAAATGATTTTCGGTTTTTTACGGATATCTCCGGAAGTAGACGGAATTTTCTAAATTTCTCGACGGCATGTCAATCACCCTTAAATTGCGCAACTTTGCCCTAATTTAACCGACCTCGTATCTCTTACGGTTTTCGAGATACCCATACAAAGAAACGAATTTGTAGCACCCTGTATAAATCACACTTTATCTAATGATTAGTTAGGATATTTCGGCTATGGCTATTTTGGTTTATTCGCCATATGCAGCTGCTGGATGGGGAGGCAGTGAATGATCGTGTACGCCAGTGTCAAACGCTTGAACTTTAACGATCACACATTATGTAACATTGTTGAAGATGTTAAGTTATTAGTTTTAAAAATGTACAATTTTACTATAATCTCCAAAAAATGCCCACGTTTTCCTGTCTCGACACATTTTTCGGCTTCAAATCGTTTTCGATGACATTACATATTTTAAACTAAACATCATGTCAAAATATTGAAAGACGTATTCTTTCAAATTTCCCATAATGCGTCAAAAGCAAAGCTATCTATTCAGAATCCAGACTAAAATAATTGCTGAAATATTGTATTCTTTTACTATTTTCTGCAAGTTTCAATTTAACCTCGATTTTCCCGTATGTCCCGATCTCCTGTGGAAAATTATAATAGAACTTTTTATCGCAGAGACCACGAGATTTTTGAATCTGAGACTAATTTCTAGCTGCTTTGACTGGCCTGTATGCCTAAAACAGAATTTTTAAACTGAAAATGGTTTGGTGCCCCCGCAAGGGTTATCAACGCCCGCGTGCCGAAAATATTTTGGCGCTCCTTAAAGGGGGGAGGTGGAGAAGAGCGCCGCTGGATAATCGGCAAAACATTTTTGGGTGTCACGCCCAAATTTGTCCAGTTTTTGTTAAGAATTTAGGGTAGAACGGTTAAAAAAACTATCAGCAACCTTTACTAAATACCTTAAGAACTTTATGCTGTTAGTTGTTACATAATATATTTTTTAAATTTTTTATTTTTTTTTATTTAAGCATTCGACTAAAACCGCATTTTATTTTAATTTTGTAATGAAACGACAGAGGTTTCAAAACTAAAGCTTTATTCTTCTTTAAATTAGAGGCATAAACCAAACAAATAACAAATAAAACATTTAATTATGATCAATCCAGAAATTAAATGGGTGTTTTCTAGATTTGGCTGCTGCAAATTCTTTTATAATATTATAAAAATAAATTTTATCGAGTATCTCTTGCTCTATAGCTAAAATTGCCAAACCAGATAATCTTTCTTGTGACATGGTAGACCTCAAATATTTTTAATAATTTTTAATTTAGAGAATGATCTCTCACCAGAAGCAACAGACACAGGTAAAGTGAGGAGGATTCTTAAGGCAATACTAATATTTGGTAGAGAGGAAGTTAGATTGTTTTCAAATATATATTGTAGAATTTCAAAGGGATTTGACGCTTCAGGCACCGTCTATAGATATTCTCATAAGTCCGCTCACTCCAGCATGCCGTGGAAAATACTGCCGTTGACCTTGAACACACTCGGCCACTGTACAGTAAACGAATGGGTGCAGCTACGGTGTACGATCAATATGAACTGCCGCTCGATTATTTTTATACGGGGAGCGTTCTATTAGGAATAAATGATATGAATATGATTACGTATTAATGTTTGGATTACTTATTTGTTATGAACAACTATTGACATTCTCTGTCTCATTTATAGCTCATTAATGATACTACTTTGTAATAGTTACTTAGTATTATAATAAATAAGTAAAAAATAAACGAAATATTATCTACGATATGGATAAAAATACCAGTAGGTACAACTTGTATTGTTTAATTACGAACACAAGTTACAAAATATAACAGGAATATAGCCACAATGGAATAATTTTAACCTGATATTTTCGGCTGTCGATAGGTATCGATATTTTATTACATTTTGTTATTAATATGACAAATGCGTTGTCACAGTGGATGTCGTCTTTAAAAAAATAATGAAAACACCAACTAACCTGTGCCACACCCATAACTTAACCCAAACATTAAAAGTGTTTTCCATCTAAGGTTTTTTATTCTTAATTAGTGGTTAAAACAGCGATCAAACTCACTTATACTCGTATACAACCAATACCTCCTTCAACTATTGATACAACTCAACTTATATACATAATTTGGGCGAAGGTAAATATTAGAAATCCACAAATTTTACGCTATTTTGATACTCTTTGGATTCATGAAAGTGATTTTTCATAGCCATGCATGTAACGACACGTTACGGAATTTTTGTCTCGCAAGAGAGATAAAGCATATGACTCTCTCTCTCTTCCTCTTTCTCTTTTATGGAATCGGTAAGGAATTAATCAATTTTTATGAGACGAAGTGAAACTAACCGAAAGTTGATTGGACGACTAACCCAAATCTATTAAAATTGATTATGATGCATCGGAACTGCTTCAAATAACTAAGACGAGTTGAGACTAAGTGAAACTAACCGAAAGTTGATTCGACGACTAACCCAAACTAACCAAATCTATTAAAATTGATTATAACGTATCGGAACCGACTCATATGACTAAAGTAAGTTGAGACTAAGTGAAACTAACCGAAAGTTCATTACACGACTAACTAAAACTAACCATCTAACCAAATGTATTAAAATTGATTATATCGTATCGGAACCGGTTCAGATGTCTAAAATACGTTGAGATTAAGTGAAACTAACCCAAAATAACCAAATCTATTAAAATTGATTATAACGATCGGAACCGACTCAAATGACTAGAATAAGTTTAGACAAAGTGAAACTAACTGAAAGTTGATTCGGCGACTAATCCAAACTAACCAGATCTAATAAAATTGGTTAGAGCATATCGAAACCTGATCAAATGACTAAAATAAGTTGAGACAAAGTAACCGAATGTTGATTAGACGACTAACTAAATGTATTAAAATTGATTATAACGTATCGAAAGTTCAAATGTCTATAATAAGACGAGACTAAGTGAAACTAACTGAAAGTTGATTCGGCGACTAACCCAAAGTAACCAAATCTATTAAAATTGGTTATAGCGTATCGGAACCGTATCAAATGACTAAAATAAGTTGAGACTAACTCAAACTAACCAAATCTATTAAAATTGATTATAACGCATCGGAACCGACTCAAATGACTAAAATAAGTTGAGACTAAGTGAAATTAACCGAAAGTTGATTAGACGACTAACCAAACTAACCAAATCCATTAAAATTTATTATAATGTACCGAAACCGGCTCAAAAAAGTAAAATAAGTTGAGACTCGCTAACGAAGTAGTCACTTCTATCACGTATACTGGGCTACTCGTGACTTATTTTAATAAAAAATCATTAAAAACCTGTGTACAAATCTGCTGTAATTGCTGCTACCTTTCTCTGCCGACTTTCAATGTATTGTTTTGTTTTTATTGAAATAACGCGACGAAGACAATGGTGTGTTGCCAGATTTATTCTTTAATTCTATATGGTTTTAAATTAAAATGGTATAAGTCTTTACGAAGTCAATTGAAAAAGTTGGAACTCTTAATTTCATGTCGGCACGTCTGTTCTCAGGTTGTCGGCGACCGCCTACACAAAGTAATTACAAATTATTAAGAGTCCCAACTTTTTCAATTGACTTCGTAAAAACTATACATTTCTCAGTTTGACAATTTTATGTTAGTCAATAGTTGTGTTGTGCTGAATTTAAAATATATATCTATATAATATCTATTATTCCTGAAATTATTATTTTATATAACTTATTAAAGCGAGGCAAAGCGATAGTGATATTAAACTGATAAGAATTGATATTATTCATTGCTCTATATAAAAGGTCGAAGAGGAGATTTGAGGAGCATGATTATTTCTCTTGCTGACTATAGGTATTTTGTTTCCTTATATTCCTTGCGTTTCTATACAAGCGTTTAGCGTCTGCGGTGTAACTATTTGCAATCATGCGCAGTTGCGTTTCGGGATCAGCTTTTGTGCTTGTGATATTACGGCCCGGGTTCGATTCCCGTCGGTGACATGTTTTATTTTAATTTTTTTGGTTATATTTGTTAGTTGGGGTTAATTTTAGTTTAGTGTTAGGCAGGGTTGGTCAAGCGTGTAGCGCCCCCCGTCTCAATGCGCTTGTTTGATTCATTAAAGTTAGTTTCGATTATGTTTGCTTAATATGGGATACTGACGCGCGCGTAGCGAGTAGCACAGGACACGTGATTGAAGTAATTACTTCTCAAGTTTTAACTCATTTTATTTATATGAGCCGGTTTCGATACGTTTTTATAATCAATTTATATACATTTATTTAGTTTTGGTTAATCGTCTAATCAACTTTCTGTTAGTTTCACTTAGTCAACTTATTTTAGTCTTTTGATCAGGTTCCGATATGCTATAACCAATTTTAATAGATTTGGGTAGTATGGGTTAGTCGCCGAATCAACTTTCAGTTAGTTTCACTTTGTCTCGACTTATTTTAGTGAATTCAACCGGTTCCGCTAGGTTATAATCAAATTTAATAGATTTGGTTAGTTTGGGTTAGCCATCGAATCAACTTCCGGTTAGTTTCACTTAGTCTCAACTTACTTGAGTCATTTGAACCGGTTCAAATGGGTTTGGGTTAGTTTGGGTTAGTTCCGATACGTTATAATCAATTTTAATACATTTGGTTAGTTTTGGTTAGTCGTCTA
>MU181980.1:553575-595145 GCA_016904865.1 Pissodes strobi
CTATATTTTGAACTCCCTTCTCCTCATTACTTTCCTCAGATTTTTGGTGTAGTTTCCCTTTTTTCAGGTTTTCATTAATTGCGGTTTACATTAATTATGGCTACGGTAGTTACTGCAGTATTTATTTTTACCAGAGAGAAAAAAAACTAAAACGAGAGGCAAGAATAAGCGTCGGCACCTTTGTGTTTCCTCTCCTTTTAAGTTTTTTTCCTCTCTGTTTTTACTCTCAAGGCTAACATTGGCAGCAGCATCGTGATATTTCTTTTGTTTGACATAATGCGACAAAGGTAAGGCTGAATCAGAAGAGTAACTAGAATTCCAGTACTGTCGGAATCATTTCCTGCTTCAGGAACGACGACACATTCATCATGGTTTTCCTGACAATTACTGCTTGGTGGTGGTACAATAGATACACTACTAGGTGAGAAAGCAACTTCTGAAATTGCATTCAGGTCATATGGATATATGCTCCTGTTTCTACAGTCAGACTGCAAATTTTGGAGGCACATTGCCTTGGAATATACGTTAGCTAATATTTTTTCAAATATTAATATTCTGGATAATTGGCCCAATAATTTATAATTTCCTCGACCCAGTGATATTCAAAACTTCTGAAAATGGATTTGAAGTTCGTGGGTTGTGTTACTAGGCAAACACAATAGACGTACGTTACGTCTTTCCGCAGCTTCAACCTCTGTGATATCCATTATCAGTAACGCGTAGCCATTAGATTTGCATTTTTCAGTGATCCAGTTATTTAACAAACGTCTTAGTTGTCCTGATATCTTTTGATGTCATCTAAATCGCTATGCCTGATAGTATACCATCGATCCAGTCATCCTTTTTGCTTTTGGCTCCGAACTAGACCATAGACGGTACTGCTCGCCCTAATGCATTTCCGCACCCAACGACGGTAACGTTTTCTGCATGTTCAGGTACGATAATGTGCACCCATTTTTTCCCTTTTTCTTGCAAGCACTCTTTTTTCATGCATGTTTTAGATTAGCTGCAGGCTCTGGAGGAGATCTTTCTCGGTCATAGTTTTCTTAAGCTTTAAAAAATTGTCATTGAAAACGGTTTAATTACCTGTCTGAGCCCTAGCTGGATTCATAGTCTGCGAAGATATAGTTTTAACCATTTCCGAGCAGCCATTTGTTTGCCACAGGAGATTATTAAAATTAAATTTACAATCTACCTAACTCTATTTTATACTAACTGTTGACTTTGATTTAATCAAGCGAAACTAAACAGAAGCAGTCCTGGGATCCTACTAGTCAAGCTCGATCAACCAATAAAATTGATTGTACGGAATATGCCCTCTATCTTTATTTAAACTAGTCTTACATTTAATAATTTCTTCAAAAGCGCATAGCTCATTTAAAGTATGGTAGAATAACCATTGAAAATTTAAAACTAATTTATAATATATCTGAGAGAAGATTATTAGACGCATACGTATAATCCATTGGATTGGTTGATCAAGCGTGCCTAGTTGGATTCCAGGACTGGTTCTTGTTGGTTTTCGCTTGATTAAGCAAACATTTAGTATCAAATAAAGTTAGGTAGATTGTATGTAAGTTTAGTTTTAATAATCTCCTGATGATGCTAACATGGTTAGAGAAACGGGTGTTGAGTGCAAAAATTATGTTTCTGTATTGTGGATAAAACTGTGTGTTGTAGTGCATTTTGCTAAAGGTTCCAAGCCCCCACTTAGTGGTGCTCCTAATAAGACTTATCTTAACTGCTACAACACAACTTTTTTTGTGGCGTTTTTTCTGGTGTTGTAATGCATTTTGCCTAAGGTTCCAAAGCCCAACTTAATAAAGGATAAGTGCAATCTTAGAGTAGATAATGCTACTGATTCTAGCCTAACCACTTAGAGTTGAGATAGGTGATCTTGATGATTCCAAAAGATGTACCTATAATACCATGAATGTTATGTACAGCGCAGTGGCGGCTATTCAGCGGAAGTAGGGGAAGTGCCACTTCCTCAAGAAAATGTAATTTAAAAAAATAAAATTCATTCATTCAACAGTAAAATAATATATTTAAGATTCAATGATAAGATTTTCTTAGTTTAGGAATAATCTGTTTCCCGTTACCCCCCTAATAACTAATAATTCAATTATTTTAAAATATTAAAATCAAAGCTTCATGAAACAAGAATCTCGCCACCTGCACATTGCCCGTTAACTCCACTATCGAATAGAACAGAGGTGAGCCCACATGAAAATGTCTATTTGTTTTCGCGTACGTGCCGATAGCAGTGACAATCTCATTATCATTTGTGTAGACCTTTAAGGAAGAGGTATCGCTCGAGAGCCGTCGAGTCATCAAAAGTATAAGCGCAACTAGTTGGTTGCCATGACAACGATGACGTCGTAATGGTCGTACATTTGTTTGGTTTGCAATGATTGGAAGAGCTGGCGTGTAGCACTTCCATTCTCAGACCAACGCGAAAGCACGTTGTTTCGTTTATTGCGAGTTTATTAGGGGACATTCCGCCACAAATTCTTGGAATTATTTTTTATTTACATTCAACGGTTGATCCATTATAGTATTATAGAAGAGATATTCTCTATATATTTTAGTTTTAGTGTATTTTTCGTAGACATGTGATTTGTATTAGCAACAAATCATTTTGTTGCTAATACAATATGAATATATTTTATTTTTTGATGATTTACCTAGAAAATACCGGTAATAATTATTAACTAATTTTGGCAGTTTGGGCGTGGACCCCAAAAACTTTTCGCCTGCGGCGCTGTTCCTTCTATCGATGTCGGTAGCTCTTCCCCACTTTTCAAAGCCGCGAGCCGCCACTGGTACAGCGTGATTAATGCTGAAGTTTTTCTATTGAAGTCTTATCTGCCCGTACTATTCCTGTATTACTTTGTATCGTAAAAAACCATAACTGTAAAATTAAAATTTATTTTTTTTTATTACTCATGCATCATAATCAACGATTATCGCACGCTACAGCGTGCTTAAAATAATGTTTATGATGCACCTACTTTTTTAAAGATTGCTATAGAAATATTTGATCATGTCAAATGTGACAGATTAATATATTCGTCAATATATCCCTTAAGTTTAATATTTAAAACATTTTTGAGATTATGATGCATTCGTAATAAAAAATAGCGTATGATATACGTGTATAAGTGGCCTTTAAAGCCCTTGCGACTTACAAAACACTCCGCTGCGCGTCGTGTTTTGAAATAAGTCGCGCGTGCTTTAAAGGCCCTCTTATACACTTATATCATAATATACTATTATGGCACACACACTAAATGGATATCCCATGGCATTCGACGAGCGGTGTGTTTGTGAAGATGTTGATTGAATGAAAAACTTCAAATGAAAGCACGTTAAATTGTTGCTTAAATTGTTGCTCTGCAATATTTCAGAATTTTATGTGGTTTTTGTGGACAATGTAGTTGTGTTGTACATCATGATGTGTGTAAAAATGTATGCTATGAGTGTATCATAATTATGTAGGAAAATTTGTCAAAGCTTTCGTATAAAAGGGCAAATTTCAGAAGAACAATAACTAATCTGCACAAAAAAAGGTAACAGAACATTCTATTGTTTACACGAAAGAACCATGAAGTCCAATGCTGATACCCAGTAAATACCTATTGGATCATTCTCTGAAACAAGATTTTGGAAGATTTTATTGAATGAATTTTGAAAGATTTTATTGAATGTGGGGTCTTTCTCCCGGAATCTTTTTTGAATAATGTTGGACTATATTTTTATTATTTTGGAGAGATACTTTCTCTAAATGTATGGATAATGGCTAGTAGTGGAAACATGGAAGTTAATAAATATTCTTTTAAATGTTGTGTGAACAAAACTACAGGACTCTTATGGTGTATAGTTTGTCACAATGTCTTTCAGTTCAGTGTTCATAACCATTTAATAATTGGAAATTCTATAATTTACTGTAAAATCGAATGCAAAAATTCGGTCACCGAGAATACTCCTGATGCAGAAACTGATGATCAGTTGTTAAGGCTGAATCATGATCTAAAATGTACACTTGGGGCACAGACCGGCCAGTTTGAGGCTGATTTGCATGAAATGGATATTATCATCAAGGATCTGCAGGATACAATAGACAAGTTACAAACTGATCTTAATGCAGCTCAAAAGTGTGCACGTAAGCAACGTACACTTCCATTGGATTTTGAGTTTGAAGTTTTGGAACATGAAAGAAAATTTGTTGATGCTTTGAATAATAAAAGAAAAGAACTGCTACAGATTTCTGAACAACTGAATCAGCTTAGAATGGATGACAAGGCACTAATGGGTAAGTTTGAAAGCCAGAAAGAGGAAATAGTTAAACGAGAATGTGATATTCGCGAACTGACTAGCATTAATCGCAATATGATCACCTCAATTCGAGTACTTGAAATGGAAAATCTGACTTACCAAGCAGAAATTGAGATGTAAAATCAGAGTTATTCAAACTTAGAAATACACATCATGAAGTTCAAGATGATGTGATATTGATTGATGGGCCTGATCATGATCTATGGCTGCAACAACAAACAAGGCCAAACGATTGGAGGACGAGCATTCAAGACCTGTGAAAACTTTAGAGGAAAAAACTATCAAAAAAAGAATAAGATTGTGTTTTTAACTGATGACTGTGGTAGAAATATGTATAAATACTTGGAAAACTTTTTTAAAGACTTTTCTATTCAAATCATGTGTAAACCATTTGCAGGTTTTGATGACGTAGTTCGAAGCATCAATTCTTTTATAAAAGACTTAACAAAATCGGATTTTGTAGTGGTTTTAGCTGGGTTGAACAATGCAGATGTTTCAAATAGAACCATATCTGCATTGGCAGACAAATGTTACTTTACCAATCTTATTGTTTGTAATCTGCCCATCAATAGATAATTAGAAAATATTAGCAATACGTTTTATTTAATAAATAGTAAAGTTTTTCATTGTGTGTCAAGATTATGTTTTTATTCAAATAATATAGGATTTGTTGATTTACAGGATAGATTTAGGGCTATGTGTTATGATAGGAATAGTATTTATTTGGATCACAGAGGTAGATGGCAGTTGGCAGAATTACTTTATAAACAGGTTGCTAACTTTTGTCACTGACAAATCCAAAACCCTCACTTATGTGGAAACTACAGACCTTTGCAGTGTTTCTTTGGAGTGTTCAGACAATGCAATTGATGGCTTTGGATTTGTGCCTCCAGAAGCTGATGATCATTCGAATTTAGCTTTTTTAGAAAAACTTGGCCATCAGCCCTTACCACCCATGAAACTCTAGGTAAAGTATCTTTTTTAGTGTTGAATATTCAATCAATCCCCAATAAGACAGATGAATTGACTGTGTTTCTTGAATACCATAATCAACCTGATTTGTTGTGTATAACAGAACACTGGTTGCGGGTTGATGAACCATTATTTATCCCTCATTACTCAAAAATATCCTGTTTTCGCAGATCTGTTACAAAGGGAGGGGTTACAGCATTATTTATGCGCGAAGATCCTCATGAATACTTGAACTTTGTGGATGTCTCAAAGTTTAATGAATTGGCCTCTGAGGGTGAATTTGAATTTTCTCTTATGTATGATGGGACACTTAATACTTTCGTCTTATACATATATCGACCTAGTTGTAGTTGTAATGTTTGTGGCTTTTTGAGTGCTCTGGAGACATTACTCTTAGGTTTGCCACTTGATGCTAAATTAATATTGACTGGAGACTTGAACATTGACTATCTTGATGTCGGTTATGGGCATACTCAGAGTTTAATGGATCTATTTAAGTCATTTAATCTAAGGCTTCTGGTCATTGCTGCTACAAGGATTACTGCTGGCTCGGAGACTTTGATTGACTATTTTTGCATAAATTTTGATGACACTGAATGTGAGGCAGTTGTGGTGCCTTCAGGTTTATCGGATCATGGCTATAATATCAAGCACACCACTGAGATCCAACAGGCTTACGAAAATTAATAGGAAAATGAGAATATACAGCGAGAGAAACTTTCAAAGGTTTATAAGTCATTGCAGGAGAATGGGCTGGGAATCAATATTTGTAATGTCAGACCCACTTGAGAGTTTTAACCGAAAACTAATTCATGTTTTTCAAGAGAGTTTTCCTCTGAAAACTGTATAAGGAAAAAATAGGAAGCCATGGGTTACAAGGGGGATAAGGGTATCCTCTTCAAATCTTAGATGCCTACATACTCTTAGAAATTTTTTTTTGTGCCACATTTTTTATGACATATTTTGACACATATAAAAGGATTTATCGCAAGGTAATTAAGTACGCGAAACAAAATTATTATAATAATAGAATTGCTCAGGCAAAAAAACAAGTCTAGAAAAGTTTGGCGCATAATTGATGGTTTGAGAAGCATGACTGTCACTTCTAGTAATCAGCATCAGATTGATGTTGACAGTTTTAATGACTTTTATTACTCTAGTGCTCGGAAGCTGATCTGCCAGATGCCACCTGGGTTGGATCCTATGCAGTACTTGAGAGATATTTCAGCGTCGGATACCTTTAGCTTGTTTCATACTCATATTAATGAAATTAAAACCATATTTGGACAAATTAAAAATAAAAACTCATCGGGTATTGACGAGGTTTCAGTAAGAATATTTAGCAGGTTGCCGGATTGTGTGTTGAAGATTTTGGCTACTGCAATAAATATGTCTTTTGATTCGGGTGTATTCCCGGATGGCTTAAAGTCAGCTTTGGTGAGACCTCTGATTAAAGGTGGCAGTTTTGAAGATCCTTCTTGTTATCGTCCTATATCGCTTCTTCCTACTTTATCTAAAATTATAGAAAAGATGGTCAAACCTAGAATGATGGCCTTCCTTCAAAAACATAAATTGTTGAATATTAGCCAGTTTGGATTCCAAAATGACAAAAATACTTGTGATGCGGTATTTAATTTTCTTGAGGGACTGTATCTTGGTCTAAATCGGGGAGAGGTAGCTGCAGCAGTGTTCTGTGATTGCTCCAAGGCATTTGATTGTGTGGATTGTGCAGAAACTTACTTGTTTTGGTTTTCGAGGTGTTACTCTCAACTGGCTACAGTCTTACTTAACTGAGCGGAAACAATATGTGAAGTGTCTAAATAAACTATCGGCAGGACAGAACATTGAGCATGGGGTTCCTCAAGGCTCAGTGCTTGGCCCACTTCTGTTCCTTTTATATATAAACGACCTAGCTTCCATCAATATTCATGGCTCATTTACTCTATTTGCCGATGATACATCAATTCTGTGGCTAGGATGTGATACTGACTCATTGAGGGATACTATAAACCGTGATATTGGAACAATAGTGGAGTGGTGCAATAGCAATAGGCTGATTTTTAATGTTGAGAAAACTAATATTATAAGCTTTAAATGTACTGTAACTGACATAGTTCTGGATGGTGTTGCAAGTGGTGGCAAGGAAACTTATAAGTTTCTGGGATTGGTGGTTGCTGGTAGGTTGAAGTTTGATGGCCATGCAGATCTTGCGAAGAAGGTTGGGATCATCATGTTTTGCGGTAAGGGCAGCAAAAATAAATTTAGGACATGATGTTTCAAGGGAAGTGTATTTTGCCTTAATGGAGTCCCACTTGAGGTATGGAATACAATTTTGGGGTTTTGCGTGTGGTCATTTGATTCAGTTCGTTTTTGTTCTTCAAAAGCGGGCTTTGCGTTACTTATGTGGGTGTCGGCCCTAGGGAACACTGCAGGCCTCTGTTTATTCGCGAAAGAATATTGACATTGACTTCACTTTTTATCTTAATGACTGCAAGTATGGTTTACAGAAAATACAAAGGATCACTAGATAGCAAAGCAATGCCGTTGATGGTAACAAGATTCGGAAGCAATATTTTGGGATTACCTATCCCAAAAACTTCTTTGACTAAAAATTGAATCATATATGAGGGAATAAAAATATTTAACCATCTGCCTCTGGAAATCAAAAATTTAGACAGTGAGAGACTTTTTAATAAACAGGTCAAGAAGATATTGTTAAGCAAGGCCTTTTATTCTCTTGAGGAATTTTTTCATGAAGCATTGTAGATTGCAATTGTTGTTAACCATCTTGTAAACTTATAATTGTTGTAAACTTATAGTTGTTGTTCTTGTTTGTTTGCCGTTTGTGTTATTTTATTATGCATAAGCATTACTAATTTATTCATTAAACAATTACATGCCTAATGTTTTTTGTACTTATAATAGCTTTGTAAATAGGAGTGTTAGCACTTCATACAATAAAGCAGAATTGAATTGAATCGACACGGTTCTTGAGAGGCTGTAATTAGGGGGATACAGATGTCCTGGGAGTGAGTTCCAGAGCGATGCAGTGCGTCAGATAAAGGAGTCCTTGTAAATCGATATTCTAGGTGTTTGTAGTTGTACGACGAACGGGTGCGCTCTAGCCGTCTGTCGTGACTATCTGACAGGCGTTGCTGGGGGCAGGATAAGTCGGGCCAAATCGTGGGAACATCTGCCTTGAAAATATCTATAAAACAGGGAGATCTCGGCCACATGTCTGCGGTGTTCCAAACTATCCAGACACGGGTCGCCGACGAGAGACACAACTCTCTTCTGAATTGAATCCAGCAGCTTTAGGGTGTGCTTAGGTGCGGCACCTCAGATGTGTGAGCAATACTCTAAGCACAGTCTTCTTTGCGCTTTGTAGAGCAAGAGTAGCTGCTGCAGTCTATACAGTTCTTGTTGCGAAATAGCGCACTAAGCTTCTGCGAGGCTGATTTTGCCATGTTAGCAACTTGATCATGTCAAGACATATTGCTGCTGACCGAGACACCCAGTAGTCTGATTGACGAGGATGAAGAAATCGTCGATTCTGCTGTATTGGTTTCCTTGATAAACGTGGCTGCTTGGGTTTTTGCTGCATTGAACTAAATCAAATTTCTATCGCTCCGTTCGAAGTTTCTCCAGATCTTGATTAATTGTTGTAATCTGCTCCTGTCTGTGGTGATAAGTCTCAGTCGCTGGTAAAGGTTTTTCTGATCTAAATTGGGAGGGTAGTGTCATCTGCAAAACTGTAAACAGGATTTTTGATTTCGGTCAGCAGGTCATTAATATAGATGAGGCAAGGGGTGTTTCACTCATGCAATAGGTGTACAAATCTCATACGTTCGTGTTGCAGTCCCGCATACAGTCGATACAGCCTCATGCAATCAAATGCAATGCATGCAGTCGTAATACAGTCTGTAGGAATTCCTTGCAGTCCCATGCAGTTATTGGTGCAGTCACACGCAGTAGCGTACATTCCATGTACACTCACGAGAAATCGTATGCAGTCGCGGGAAGTCGAGCGTGCAATCTTGTCACAAGACTCGTCGAAAAGCCACACAAATGAACCTAAGTGCGCGCGCACGCACTATTCCCGTAACTTTTATTTTCAATTTTGTGTTCTTTATTTTTACATTATTTGTTGTAATTTTGATGTGGCAGGAGCTAAAATTTATTAATGGGAGTATATGCAAATGTGTATGCCTGTATCAAGGGAGGGCGAGAATTTAAAAGAGTATGGTTAATTTCCCGAATGACCCTCCGCTCGCTTCGAGGCACAACCAAACCAAACTAACCTATACTAGCCCAAATTTTAAAAAAGACACAAACATAACCTTAAAAAAAGTAAATAAAACAAGTCTCGTCACCGACGGGAATCCAACTCGGGCTGCCGGCCGCGCCGTATCACAAGCACAGGATTTGACCACTGCACTAAAAACCTGCTGAAGGCAATTCACTGGACCGTAGAGACACGAGTAAATAAAAGAGTTACGGAAATAGTGCGTGCGCGCGCTTAGGTTCATTTCTGTAGCTTGCTACGCAGACGCTACTGATTTTGTCAGATATTGCTTCTAAAGCGGCATCATTTGGTTTGATTTTGGTTACATAGTAACTTTAAGGTGATTTTGTGAGGTTGTGTTTTGGTTGACGCAGATGAATATAATATACAAGCCGGAAAAAGATATATAATAAATTTTTGATTTTTTTTTGAATTTGTGCTTAGACATAATTTTGATTGGATGGTTAATGATTTTTTGTTGTACCAATTATCCCAATATAGTCAATAGCTCATAACGAATTTTCGGTGTTTGGTTTATTCTACAATTCGCACGGTGACCGTGATGCCTTTACAATAAATAAATTGGGAACTGAAGCTCTCGTGGTCTTCCTTTGTACAGGGTATCCGGATTTCGTTGTACTTGCGGGGTACCTCCATTCATTTTAAAGTTAGCAGAGTACGGTTTTCTCAACACGTTGCTGCTTTTTCTTGAAACGAAAGATACGGTAAACAGATTTTTATAGCCACCATCGTTTTTTAGATACAGGGTTCTCCCTGAATTTGCACTTTTGGGTCATACCTCGTATTTTGAGAACGGTAATTATATTGCAAAGGCAAAAACTGTATCTTATAAATATTTTAACGTACAATCAGTTTTTTCATAAAATTCATAATGCTCGATATACAGTGTGGGCCAACGAAAACTTTACACCCTGATTTTTCTTCTTCAAAATGAAAATTTGGAAAACCCTTTGATTTCTGATTCGTGCCTGTTTTCAACCTTGTCACTTCAGCCCCCTGAGGGTGATGGAGCTTCACTCCTAAAATTTGAAATGGGTTAAAAAAGGAGTCGAGTGGTATCTCATTTTGAAGGTGTTTGGAACCTTATCACAACTTCCGAATTTGATCTCTCTAGGCTCATACCCGTTCATGTGAGACCTTGTCAAAATATAGAAAAAGCATTTATTTCTTAATTAATTATTACTTAACTAATGAGAGCAGTGACTACAAAGTTAGTAGATGTAATCAGTGTCAACTGACCTTCGAAATTTGGTATTGATGAATCTCCAGTACCATATTAAAAACTCACCCCAATTACAATGATTGAGTAATACTTTATTTCGAAGGCCCTTTGACCCTCATTACATCTACCAACTTTGTAAAAATAGTTGCTAGCTCTTATAGTTAATTAATTATTAATGAAGAAGTAACACTTTTCCAAAATGTTGACTAGATGTCACATAAACAGAAATAAGAGTAGAGACGTCAAACTCGGCAGTTGCAATAATGGTCAAACGCTTTTTAAAATGAGGTATCAGACCAGCGAAAGGGCATCCACACCACACTTCCGTAATGGAGCTTAATTAAACGAATAGAAATACACAAAAGTGACAGAATTTATGAAATTTGAAAAATGTAAAAACAAAGCGAGTAACTTTTTGTGCTAAATTAGAACTGATTGCATGCCTCGGGTTAGCTTGGGTTAATTTTAGTTGGTTGAACCCCGGAAGGAATATGCGTTTTCTCTTGCTCCGCCCATTAACTGTGGTGTAGATGTACTATTGCATCAGACGACTCCCTTTTCCATTTAAAATTTTAGAGGAGCTCATCACCCCTAGAGGTTGAAGTGACAAGGTTGAAAATATTCACAACAAGTGTTCAGAAATCGACGGTTCCGAGCGTTCCAAATTTTCATTTTAAAGCCGGAAAACCGAGGTGTAAAGTTTTCATTAGCGCTCCCTGTATAGACTAAATTTGGTTTCCTTAAATGGGAGACCCTGTATATATTTTTCCTCGTTGTATACAGCAATGATTATACGAGTATAATATTCAATAATATTTAGAACTCGCGTTCCCAGTTTATCTATCCTTAATCGTTGGAGTACTACCACCGTGCAAAATTGCCCATTAAATCAAACACTTAAATGCGTTATAAGCTCTCCGACTATCAGAAATATTAGCGATATGCACAAAAATGGAACACTCTACAGTCCACTGCTTTTTGGAATATTTATTTACATTCTCATGCAGTCCCATGCAGTCGGTGCAGTCACCTATCATATTTAGGCAATCAATGCAGTCAAATGCAATATTTATGCAGTCAAATGCAATAGGTGTACAAATTTTAGTGAGTGAAACACCCCTTGAGATGAGGAACAGAGTTGGTGAAAGTATTGCGCCCTGAGGCATTAATGGTGAATGTGTCTGAGATGTGTCCTTCAAGTGCAACGTGCAGAGATCGGTTCTTAAGGAAACTGGCAAGCCAGCTGTAGGGAGACACTGGTAGTCCGAAGTTTGTTGTGCAATCCGGCATGCCAAACTCTGTCGAATGCCTTCGTAATAGCCAACGCATTCGCTCGAGATTCTACGTAGTTCTCAATTGCCCTACTCCATATATGAGTGACATAGTCCAATATATCTCCTATCGATCTCTCTTTGCGAAAGCCATATTGGTTATCGCTAATTCTGTTTGTATCGAGACAGTTGGGTAGTTGCTGATTGACTACTCACGTTCCATGACTTTGAAGCTTTTTGGAAGCAAGGCAATTGGGCGATAGTTTGAGGGCATGATTTTCTTGCCTTTTTTGGAATAGGTTGCACTCGAGCGACTTTCCAAGAAGATGGGTAAATCCCTTTTCGGTAAGAGAGAAAGTCTGGAAGAATGGGTGTTAGTTATTCCGTCCGGTCTTTATGCTTATGTCTTGAGTATCTAGTTCTTTGAGGATTTTACGAATATCATGGTGATTAAACTTACTTCTGCCATGGTAGTGTTGATGTTGGATATGGTGGGGGGAGCCTTGTCTTGGGGGACGTTTAAGGTAGAGTGCGATGAAAACATTTTGGCAAGCAATGCTCAATAAAAAGAGAGTTTGCCTAGTTGTTAATATTTGATGACATTTAAGAAAACATAGTAAATATCATGAACTCATCTTTTAAAGCCTTGATAATGCTGAAATGATTTTTTACAGCAACCATCACACCGAAAATGTAGCTGCAAGGATTTCAAAAACCTCAAACGTTCCCCAGGGCTTTCTTATCAGAATATAAATCATCTGAAACTATAAACACGATTTTTATTCATTTGTTCGAAATATTCTAGCGTAGGCAGGTCTAACCAAATACTCTTCCGTTATTTGGAATTCGCATTATTAAGTGCATTTAAGAAAATTGGAGAAGTTTAATATCCCCTCTTGGGGGTTTTAGTTTTAAAATAAACAGATTTTATCTGCCGTTCTTTACTTCCCGAGAAACGTGATTTAACTTTACTACTATTGAAAAGCGCAGGCAGTAGCATAATTTTTGCCTCTGGCTTTCTATCGTAAATCAATTTTCACGTTCCTCCTATCAACCCGATCACCATTATTGTTTTATTTGCCTAAGCCTAGAAAGGACAAACATACTAAAATATTCTTACGTTCTTTCGTTCGTCTGAAAAATCACATCGATATTTTAAAATGTAAACCTGCTATTATATAATCTGTATGTTTTAAATGATATTCTCTTTCATACTTTCGCAGTTACACTATACCGGGTGAAAATGAACATAGGGCACACGTCGTCATTGCGTTACATATTTAAGATGGTAATCGTTTACATTACTGATCTTATGAGTCTGGATATTACCGGCTTGTTTACGGTATTTGCCGACGACAGCACAGTCACTGGGAGTCACTGTGGTGCTATACGAGTTGGTTTCCTCAGATCTAAGGAAGGCCAAGAACTGGCGCAGAGCTAATTTGCTTTTCTTAAATCTTTCCAAGACAGATATGGTAATTTTCAGAAATCTCAATCTTCCCGACATTTCGCTTTCACATCATACATTGGGCTCGGTGGGATCTTCCAAGTTTCTACAGCTTTCATCATGCAGAAAAGAGCTGTTCGTTCCCTGTGTGGTGTAGCTCACTGCCGACTTTTATTTATATTAAATAAAATCCTAACCTTGTCTAGTCTATTCATCTTAGAAACAGTATGCTTTATCCACAAATACCTCTCTCATTTCTCAAAGGGAAATGGTCACTGTAATACCCGACAGTATGACGATTTGAGATTGCCCATCCCACATCTTACTCTTGTTCAGAACTCTTTGATCTACCTATTGATATACCCAATAGCTCTAATCTAAAAAGATGATTCAGAAGCCGATGTAGGGTTGTTTTTCTGGAATTGGTGTTTTATTCCATATTCAGTCGTACTTTGATCATGATTTTTGACACGAGGCCTGTGATGTAAATATGTTCTATATTGTTGTGGCTTCTGTTAGTGGTCAGTGTGTTTATTAAGGACATTGTATACGTTTTTAGCATTAAGGTCATTTTATATGTTTTATAGCATAGATTTGCTCTATTGTTTTAAATTTGATTGTCAAATTTTAGGTAGCTGCAGATTTTATGTATATAGATAAATTACCATACCTACCTAGATGTTAGTTTTACCATCTTTTTCAATAAGGATTTTCATTTTGCGTGTAGTTCTTGGACAATAAAGCATGTTTTCTACTTTACCATGACGCAAATTTTGACAGTTAATATCCCTTGGTTACTTAAGACCCTTTCCGATTTGACCCACTTTGTTATTTTAAGTATATATTCTTTAATCATGTATATTTTTTCCACCATCTTATCCTTTTGTCTATTCAGAAATGGTTGGCGGCACACAACCTCAATTATTCCGCACAGAGTATAAGACCTAGAGTTTTGTGTTCGATTTGCTTTCTGAAAAATTGTGTTAAATTTTGTTCCACGTAGTTGTAAAGGTATGCTTGATATACATAACTGTACATGATGCGCTTGTGTATAAAATACCTTCCAGCAGTGTTATGAATTTAGTATCAACATATGCCAATATGACAGGAACGTGCAATTTTTAGAGAAATAAAAGACAACAAGCTTAGCTTAGTCCCTCCTAAAAAAACTGCAGGAAACCACTACATTTGAGGTAGATATGCAATGTCATAAGAAGGAAAGTTCACTCATTTTATTTTAACATGGAGATGCCAACCAGTGCTGTGAAAAAGAGGAAAACTAACCGGAAATAAATAGACTCAATCACCTTATCGAAACTGGAAACTATTATAAATATTCATTTGACATCGGAGAAGCAAAAGCAAAAACCAGGGTATTTATCGACAGAGTAGAAATAGTGTGTTGGAGAAGACCTTAGAGTATATGTATAGGAAAAACATTCTTTAATCTAACACAGTATTTGAAAGGTAGATATTCTACATATTTTACATGGATAAACATGGCTCAATGAAGGATATTCAGTTCAAAGGACGTGGCAGGATAAAACTATTCAAAGCCCTCGCCAGACATTTATGAAAGGCTTGTCAACAGGCTTAAAGGACTTTCGGGCGAAAGACGTAGGCTAATAATAACATATATTGGAGCGATAGGGAATTTATAAATGGTGGCTTACTAACATTCCAATAAAAATCGACTAAAGATTATCATGAGGAAATAACTGCCGGGGTTTTTGATGAATATTTTCAGCAAGTGATAGCATTTATTTCAGAAAATTCTATTATAGTGTCAGATGCTATAGAGGGCACTTTTTAAAATTTCTACGGATCATAAGTAAAAATTTTGAAAATACGTTAGTACGTATTCTCACAAATCAAGTAGGTACTTTTATTATTATTATGCAAAAAAATAAAAGAAAGTCAAAACCAATGAATTTATTGTTTATTGCAAATAAATGAGCGTTTTTATCCGGTCGGACGAAAAACGACACCTTTCCGATGTGTTTTCTCACCGCAAAAGTCATGATTCCAGTATATAGTATTCGTTGCTTGGCAACATGCAATAACTGTACAAGAATAGAAAATAACAGTCCGGGAATATAACATTCCCGGTCTAGGCCGGGAATGTAACGTTTCTGTCATATTCAAACGCCTTGTTTGTCAGATCTGATAAACTTCAAGCTCGCTCGATCCAAAACTTGATATTATGTTGAGTTTTAATTTAAAACACGTTTTTATTTACAGTAATATTTGGCTCTATTTATATAAGTATGTATTCTAATTAATTTCGATCGGATAAAAAATAGTATGTGCAACTCGTAGGAAAAGCACATTCCTGGACTCCTGTGTTGCTGGCAACTACCACAGTCGTCCAGGAATGTTTTGCTTTTCCTCCTAGTTACACAATATACTATTTCTTTTTAACTGACTAACCAAAAAGTGCCTTTCAACCATTTTTATAATTTGATTATCAGATTATCATATATTTGTGTTTTTAAGTATTTAAAGCAGTATTTCTGTAAAACTTTAAATGCAACTAGGTACCTAGTGTTATCTATTATTTTTGAAGACTCTTTACTTATCTATCTAAACATACTAAATACACAATACTTGAAATAAGAATAAGCTGGAAATTTAAATATTATAGAAAAAGGGTTCCTTTTTGTCTATTGTGATTTATTTTATTCATATTTATGTGTTATTTTATATTTTTGTATTATGTATTCAGCATGGTTAACTAGGTAAATAAAGAGGCTTGAAAAACAACCAAGTTATACAGGGTGTCCGGAAATAGCGTCGCCATATTACAGAGGGTGATTTTACATAAAAAAAACATGAACATTTTTTCATATGAACATGGGTCCGAAAATTCATAGTTTCCAAGATACAGGGTGTCAAACTTTGTATAAAAAATCAGTTTTTTGTTAATATCATAAATATGATTTTACTGATTTTGTTGAAATTTGGCAGGGTTATCTGTAGTAATAAGGGGCTCATTTAGCCTTAATTAGATTAAAAATATAAAGTCCAGTGGCGTCCCGGAGGGCATCATACCGAATATTATTGACAAAAAAAGTGTGCGCCGCTGACTTTTTCAAACATTTTATATTTTTTTCGTATTAAGCAACTAAAAATACAATATTTTTGACTCTTGAGTTGTTTTCGTATCTTGCGTCGTTTTCGATTGAAAAAGTAAAAACCGGTTTATTACATTTCCAAACTTTTTTGATAAAACCGATATTTTTATTTATATCTTAAATATGCTTTCACCGATTTTGTTGAAATTTAATAGGGTTATCTGTAGTAACAGGCGGCTCATTTAGCGTTTATTAGATTAAAATATAATGTCCAGTGGCGTCCCTGGGGGCATCATACCGAATATTATTGACAAAGAAATGTGCGCCACTGACTCTTTTAAACATTTTATATCTTTTTCGTATTAAGCAACTAAAAATACAACATTTTTGTTTCTTAAATTGTTTTCGTATCTTGCTTCGTTTTTGAGAAAAAAATAAAACCAGTTTATTACAGCGTTTGATGTAGAATTTGGTGCCCTAAAGAAATGTAATAAACTGGCTTTTATTTTTTTTCTCGAAAACGAAGCGAGATACGACAACAATTCAAGAAACAAAATTGTTGTATTTTTAGCTGCTTAATACGAAAAGAATATAAAATGTTTAAAAGAGTCAGTGGCGCACATTTCGTTGTCAATAATATTCCGTATGATGCCTACGGGACGCCACTGGACATTATATTTTTAATCTAATTAAGGCTAAATGAGCCGCCTATTACTACAGATAACACTATTAAATTTCAACAAAATCGGTAAAAGCATATTTAAGATATAAATAAAAATATCGATTTTATCAAAAAAGGTTGGAAATGTAATAAACTGGTTTTTACTTTTTTTATCGAAAACGAAGCAAGATACGAAAACAACTCAAGAATCATAAATATTGTATTTTTAGTTGCTTAATAAGAAAAAATATAAAATGTTTGAAAAAGTCAGCGGCGCACACTTTTTTTGTCAATAATATTCGGTATGATGCCCTCCGGGACGCCACTGGACTTTATATTTTTAATCTAATTAACGCTAAATGAGCCCCTTATTACTACAGATAACCCTGCCAAATTTCAACAAAATCAGTAAAATCATATTTAAGATATTAACAAAAAACTGATTTTTTATAAAAAGTTTGACACCCTGTATCTTAGAAGCTATGCATTTTCGGACCCATGTTCATATGAAAAAATGTTCATGGTTTCTTATGTAGAATCACCATCTGTAATTTGGCGATGTTATTTCCGGACACCCTGTATTTAAAATTTTACAGAAATACTGCTTTAAATACTTGAAACCGCAAATATACAGTGATCGCCAAAAGTCTCGCATAAATTCAATAAAAATCGCAAGGAAACAAATTTCGAAAAATGGCCAGACACGTCGACTTTAGTTTTAAATTCCGAAATTTTTTGCATATTTTTTTATACAGGGTATCTTAAAAAAAGATATGTCGCCGTCCCGTCCGTGGTTTTTTTCAAATGGAACACCCCATATTTTATTAGTTTTTCAAAAACTATATAAATTTGAAACAATTTTTTTCATTTATTGTTTTTTTATAAATACCATTACTATAAAAATACTTGATAAAAGGTGAGGTATTTCGTTGTTGTCAAATAATCTGCCATTATTACTGCTGTCACGATTATTGTTGTGATTTATTGGAAAAGATTGTCATTATTTTGCAAGAGAAGTTCCGTAGTTTGGATACTCCAGTTATTGAAATAGTGTTAAAATTGTTTGAAGTAACCATTGCGATTTCATATAATTATTATGGTTAAGTTAACTGAAACTCAAATAATAGACCGGATGCGAACGCAAATAGTGATTTGCCAGTTCCTTAATCAAAGGTCTCCAAAACAACTAATCACCCAATCTACAATCGGCAGAATAATAAGAAATTAGGGAATTTGGAAACGTAAGGGATCTACCAAGTCCGGTACATTCGGAGGAAACTAAATTCAATGGTGCCTTTTTGTTAGAAGAACATCGTTTTAAATCTACAAAATTAGTCGCTCTTCATAACAACGTTGGATCTACATCTGTAAGAAGGAAAATAAAGAAACAAATACCATCCTTACAAAATAAAAGCTTAACCACGAGTTAACTGAAGACGATTCTGAACTTTCGGCCTTCATGGAATAGTGAACAGGCAAAACTGGCGGTATTGGTCAGTGGATAATCATAATTGGGTGATAGAAGCTCATTGAAGATTAAGTAATAGGTCCGTATTTCTTTGAAGAAACCTTAACCGGCCAGCGTTGTCGGGATTTTCTTGAGAATTAACTTATTCCTGCATTAGCGGTCTTATATCCAAATGCAGAGGAGCCCAATTTACCAGCTCAAAATATTTGGTTCCAGCAAGACGGTGCCACATTTTTGGCGTTATTTCGATTTTGATACGACATTTTCACAAAGAAGGATAGGTAGGAGAGGACAAATAGTATGGCCAGCAAGATATCCAGACCTAAGTTCTGGGAGAGACTATTGAACAACTTAAAAATAGGATTCGAAATGAAATTAGAAAAATTACACCAGAAATGTATTAGAAGAATTAGTTCTAGGATATTGCCAAGAAGCCAACGGCATCAGGCAATTTGAACATATAATTTAATTGCGTTAAATAAAAAACATATATTTAATTAAAAGTTTAGTTTTATTGCGAACAAAACTTTAGACGTTAATAAATCAAAAACAACTGAAAATATATAGAACATGTTATATCAAAATTGTTTAGAACTTTCTATAGTTTACAAGAAAGTAATACAATCCGAGGTGCTATATTAGAAAAATCCACTGATGACGTCATATCTGTTTTGAGTATATAAAAAAATGCAAAAAGTAGCGGAATTTAAAACTAAAATCGACATGTCCGGCCATTTTTCGAAATTTGCTTCCTTGCGATTTTTATTGAATTTATGCGGGACTTTTGGCGGCCACATGATATTTTGCTACAACAATGACAAAAAGAGTTGAAATGCACCTTTTGGTCAGTATACTAAAAAGAAATCGCGTATTTCTATGCAATAATTAGTTTGGGTTTGGAATTTCTTTTATTTTTTGTATAATAATTAAAGTACTTGATTTGTAAGAAAATGCCGCCATTTTGAATATAATATATAATTGGACTAGAATAAGAAAAACAAGCATAGTTGCGTGATGCGTTTGAAATAGGAACCACTTCCGGTCAAGCCGTGAAATAAATTGTACAAATGTGCGCTCCCTCATTATAAATATACCAAAATCGTTGATTTACTGCACGATCAACGCCGAAATCTAAAAATTTCTATGCGGAAGCAATGGAATGACGTGTGCCGTATGTTTCATTGTTACCCGGTATTCACAATTTAATATTGCTTTGTGTCCTGTCTAATAAATTGGCGATTTTGCCCTGTAGGGTGGTATAAAATAAATAAATAGACCATTTAGAAGAATATTTTTTTATTGGCGCAAGTATATCTCTTACTGATTCGATTTTTTTCTTAAGACTTATTGTCAGATGGCTTTTCAAGATTAGAAAAAGCCCATTGAATTAAACCAAAAATATTCACAGCTTCGCAGGTCTACTAAATTTAGATAACGTCAAATGCGCAGCACACGCACTGAAGAAAACTTGGTAATTTATCTCAATTATCCTTCATTATAATCTTGCTCCATTGTCGTATAAATGCCTTCGGCTGTTTTTAATGGCTAGCCTATCGTTTTCAATTTTTCTGCTTCTGGGCGCCCGCCCATATTATACTTACTCACGGGACTTCGTAAGAGTATTCTGGAATTTCCTAAGATTCCCGAGATTCCGCGTTAATTATATTCGTTTTATCTTTATAAGGAATATTTTCCATTTTCGGAAAATTAATTTACCTTTTGTTAATATACGAACAGTGTACAGAGTGATCCAGATATCTATTTAATTATTTCTATTATTTTTGGAATTAGAAAAGATTATTCCGAACAAAAGTTGTTTGATTTCATCTGCTTTTACACATGCTTTTGTTTTAATGTATACATGGTATTTCAAAAAACCAAGGTGCATGTCAACTATATTTTTTAAAGGCTCAAGTTTCTTTTAGTGGAAATCGGCTACAAAAAATATCGTTCTATAGGATGATTCTACACAAGAATACTAGCACAAAAATAATTTTCCTTTTCTCCGCAAATGTTTTGTTTTCCAGAAAACTAGATTTTTTATATGATAATTTTGGGTTAGTTTGAGTTAGTTTCGGGTAACTTGGTAACTCTGGTTAATTAGGGTTAGAGAGGTAGAGAGTTTCTCTAAGCCAAGAATTTTTTTCCTTATGGATCTTCGCATTTTTTATTTTTTTTTTTTTTTTGAAAATGAGATTGATGTATTTGCGGCGAAAAATTTTGATTGTTCTGCGTTGAGAGAGGTATTATAATGTCAAAAATAAAATTAATTTCTTCCTAACGGATTTCCGCTAAACGAAACTTGGCCCTACCTAATGTTCTAGCTTAATTTTAATGTGGTATCCGTCATAAAGTTTTTTAAACTCGTCCTTAACTAACTACTCCCTTTTTCGTGGTCTAAACTCTGAAACAGTCTCTGAAAATAAAGCAATATAATAAGATCCTTTCTTCGATTCTTTGTTTTGTCCTTCTCTTATTTACTAGAGATAACTTTTCTTGCAATAACTCCTCGTATGGATTATAGTTTGTACAGATGGTAGTCTCGGATCATTCTAAATATTTTCCCTATACTGTTCTCATACTCTTCTAGCGTTATTATCATTCTTGAAATAAAGCTCGACCATTTTGAACAATCTAATAGCTCATTTTCTAAAATATTAGGAGAAAATAGAGATGAATCAGTAAATCAGGCTTCAAACATCAACGCCATGACATCATAGAGAAAGCAAAAAGGGTTCTTTGTCTATACATGACATTTGAAAAATAAACCTTTATCTCCAGGTAGTAGCAAGTATCTAAATGGGTAGGCAATTGTATGGACTATTTCCCTCATATACCTAAAAGTAGAGGAAAATATTCAAAATATCAGCGACTTAAATAAATAGTCGCTAGCCGGTCTAAATATTCGCGAACATTTTTCTGCAGGTAGTCATATTAAAAATGACCATGAAAATGGCATGACATTTTATGTGTCTAAACTTTGATGTAATTTAAAACTTATAAAAAAATGGAATGTTTTAGAGCGTATTCATTAGAAAATAAAATAATATATGTTGAAAAAAGCACGTCAATAAATACAAGAAAGGTAAAAGAATATGTATGGAAATAATTGATGGCATTTTATTCTAAACGAAAGCATGAATTCATGCCTTCAACCCTAACAAACCACTCCGGCAAGCTAATAATTGAAAGTGAAGAAGACTAATAGTACCTATATATATCATGTTTATTTAGTGACACCAGAAACATGGAAGAAAAACACTATCCAAAATGTGTCGAGGGCGAGGGTTCAAATGTTATAATGTCAAAGTTAGTATATGCCTTAAAAATAACCAGGTCCTGATCAGATCCCCGCAGAAATCCTAAGACTGCTTGACGATGATAACCTCAAACATCTACTCAATCTGTCCAACAATATACATCGTACTGGGATCATTCCAGAGTTTCCAGCATTTGGAACTAGAGAAGCTTTATTGGCATTGAAAGTGTTATTCCAGAAATGTCATGGCCAGCAATATGATATTTTTGTGTGCTTCATAGACTACAAAAAAGGCTTCGATAGGGTACAATACGATGAACTCGTACGAATGTTATCTAGTAAGGGCATCGATGCCATAAGAATTTTAAGGAAGCGAACAGCAGTTGTGAAGGTTGAGGAGAAAGTCTCTAAACCAATAAATATACAGAAAGGAGTCCAACAGGGGGGTGTGTACTTACTCGGACCTAATTTTCAAGAGTGTTGAAGATGAGCTGGATGTGAGGGTGAACTGTCAATCAATTGACAGCAAGATTTTCAGCAATTCTTATCCAGACTTAGTTGGATCGGCGAGGAGATGAGAAGGAAAATCAATGCAGGGAAAACTAAATCTATGGCTTTTAGTCGACAAAGAGACCAAGACATAACACTCCATCTAGATTAACAACGGATAGAACGTGTCGACAAATTTAAATATCTCGGTTTCTTCCTGAACAAACATTTAGGTCCGATATCGAAACAACATACAGAATCGAACACGCTAGATCTTCATTTGTGAAGATGAAAGCCGTCTTCTGCGAGGACAATGTTATATGTGGTCAACCTACTTTATGGAGTAGAAGCATGCATGGACCCTAAAAGTTTCAACAATGAATCACTTAGAAACGTTCAAGCTGTAGATGCATAGGGGGAGGTTATATACACTCGCAAAGGTCACAAACGAAGAAGTCCTTACTACTAAAACAGAGTTTTATCCACAATACCGAAACAGAATATTTGCACTCGACGCGCGTTTCGCTAACCATGTTAGCATCATCAGGAGATGATTAAAACTGTTTTAATCATCTCCTGATGATGCTAACATGGTTAGCGAAACGCGCGTCGAGTGCAAATATTCTGTTTCGGTATTGTGGATAAAACTCTGTTTTAGTGCATGTTGCCGAAGGTTCCAAACCCCAACGTAGAAGAAGTCCTTAACAGAGAGTTGATCGTGAGCTACCTAATACTCTGAAACGTCGTTAAATAAGTTACCTCGGGCATATTCTCAAGGGTAACAAGTATAAATTGATACAGTTAATAATTATGGGAAAAATAGAAGAAAGACGCGATATGAGTAGGAAGCGAACATAATGACTGAAAAATATTAGAGAATGAACGGCAATGCTTGATGCAGTGATTGCAAACGTCGTGTCGCGTCGGTGTGAACTGACATGGGACTTGAAAAAGGAGAATAAATTGTAACCTAATAGTTGAGAGAGATGATTTGATTGAAAGAGCAAAGTGGCAGTTAATAACTAACGCGTATTCTATGAAAGTTTCGGTTATTTTATATATGTTCGAAACGGTTTATAGCAGAACGGAATTATCATAATAGAGGAATATAAAATATGCATAGGTAGACCTATTAAGTGTCATTGGTTCGTTTGCATAGATCTTGTACATATTTTAGATTTTAGATGTAATCATTACCTCTAGCCAATAAATTTGAAATTTTCCTTTTTCGATTCTACTGCAATAATGCTTTATTGTCTGAAGAATACAGTTCTCATTGACAAAGCTATAGAGAAGAATCTTAATAATCACATTAGAAAACACTCGAAAAATTCACATTATAACAAAGCTATCGTAAAACAAGATAACAAAAATGTAGCAACCAAGTAACAAATTGCATATTTCATAGTCAGTTATTTCTAAAAGTAATGCTTTGCAGTTTTATCTGTTGTCATAGAATAATAAAAAATAATACGTCATAAAGCATTAAATCCAACTTCAAAATATCAAAGATAGATAAACTAGATTATAAAAACAAACAACGTATAGAATTAAAACACGCGAAACAAAAAACAACAAATAAAATAAGGATATTATATTACCAGAGTCCAAAATAAACTGCGAGATTACTAATAAAAATGTTTCCGAAAAAACTGGTCGGGGGATGGACAAGGAACGGTTTTACAGATATGTAGATAAAATTATATTCTCATTCAAAATGCTCTATTGTCAGAAGAAAGAAACTCATCCTAACAGAAACACATCATACATGTGAATATTGAAATTGAACAAAATGAATCAATGTCAGAACAATTCACAACAAAATCAAATCAATAACAAAAGAAACATTAAGCCATGTCGCCTTAAAATGAGACAATAGTAAAAACACTAGTAAAACATAGTTATTAAAAACAAATCAAACATAAAAAGAAGAAGAAAATCTATTCAGATTCAGTAAATCAGAGTCAAAACCTTTCATCAATATATCCTGTTAGTTTATAATAGGCCGTCATAAGCAGTAATTTCTTAGCAGTTGATGGAACTGAGAGGGAAGTATTGTAAGATTGTTGTGTATTATAAATAGCGAATTGCATCCCAAATTTTTTTTATGCAATATACCCACGGTTCCCAAAATATACAAAGAAACTAGTGTTAAAATTTTCTCCCTCATAAATAACGGTCTACACGAATCATGTACTTTATCCTTACAAATGTATCTTAACATGCCTGTCAAATTTAGTTTTTTTATCAGTATGAATTTCCAAACATTTATTTTCATTCAAATGCAACACTTGTTTTCGAAGCATTAAAATAAAATACATTTGCATCACACCACTTCCTGATTAACTTTAAACTATTTTTGATTACATTACAGAGGGCACTGATCTCTCACATGGCAAAGGATAGTTGGGTCGTCGGTAAAGAGCGTACATTTTCCTGATAAATTAAAATCCGTAAATACCAGAACAAACTTCTTCCCAACCCTGAACCCTGTGATTCACCAAAAGAGACACTGCTCCAATGATGTTGTTTCCCTAAATCCACAACAGATAAGATCGGAATCGATCGAGACACTCACCTCTAAACCCATATTTCGCCAGCTTCTCCAGCAGAATCATGTGACTAGCACAATCAAACGTCTTCGATAAGTCACAGAATACCGCCGCTGCTACGCCTCTGTCATTTAAAGACATATGCAGCATCTCAAAAAATGCAACATGACATCATTAGTGCCCCTGTCAGATCGAAAACCAAACTTTTCCGGTTTCAAAATACCATGCATACTTACTTCTACAAAAATGTGAAAATTGACCCTCGCACCAGCTTTTCTATCACCTTTGATAGAATAGGCAAAAGCGCAATCGGACTATAATTCGGAGGATTATCCTTATCAGCCCCCTTGTATAACGGAATAACATTCGCTACAAACAACTGGAAAAGCTGCCAGAAGAAAATGATACATTTATCACTTCTGCCAATACCAGCCTACGCATTCTCTGGGAGCAACAGAAATATCCTGATGGAAATCTCACTTGAGAGATTTATTATTTTTTTATGCCTGCGAATATTTCTCTTTGAGCTGGTGTAAAGAAAAGTATATCGCGTACCGATACATGCTGCATGAATTCGGAAAAATCAATATTGCTATTTATTTTACTTGAGATGTTCGCATTCATTTTCTGCAATAAAAGTCATTCAATTTATTAGTAGTCAGTTTTGGATCAATTTGAACGCTCTTACTTTTAGTTTTATCTCGTTTTATTCTTATTGCTAGAAAATTCAATTCAATTTCCCTAATACACCTGCTTTGCTATCCTGATAATATTAAGCATAGTACTGTATCTAAATCTTTTTTAGGGTCGTTCCGTGAGGCTATATCTAAGAAAAATGCAGTCGCCTCCTCCCATGTTGCCAATAAATGTATAAGACTACAATGATTTTCCGAGTTTTTGCATAAGGAAAATGAATTCTACAAGTAGAGTATACAAGGGAAATTATCGCAGTATAAAAACATCTGAGAATGATGTATTTTCGAAGATGCATAATACGAAGAATGGGATCCACTTGAATAATCTCTGGTCAGTCTGGTATGGAATTATCTGTGCCATTCTTCAGGGATATCTGGCATACAGATGTCTAAAGGAGATTTTGGGTGAGTCAACCAATTAATGTTTCGCTATAAATAAACCATCTTATGATATATTTATTAAATACTATTATGATTAAATTATATCATATCTACTAGCTATGGTGGCATCGATAGACATATTTATTTATCTAAATTTATTTTTTTTTGTTGATGTGATCTCTAACAAACTATTTATTCACACTGCGAAATTCATGAATTTATGGAAAGATGATCCTTGAATAATGATAATAATAACGTAATTTTTTTTTTTTGAGTCTGAAAAAAGATATTGCGACCGCGATGTTGGATTTAAAACTATTGGGGAATCGTCAGTTCCATAAAAAAAGACAAGCACCTAGTGAAAAAAATTAAAGTTATGTTTTTTTCTTCAAAGCTTTGAAGCGTTCTTTGTGTAAAGTGAGCTGTTTTATAAAAATCATTCACATCCCCTTTAAAAGATAATTTTTTTATAAACATTTTGATTTTTTGTCCGTGCTTTTATCTGTTTCACTAAAACTTTTCATTTTCTATCACACAATTGTAGGCACCTATGCAATTCAAAACAAGCAATTTATTAAATTACGTTAAAGATCAATATTTTTTCAAGTTACCTAACAGGTAAAAAATAAGGATCAACTATCTAATATCTTGTATTGTCGTCTCGAGCAACTCCTAAAGCTTCCAATCTGCCTGGCATACTTAAAATTAAGTTTACAATTTTTTCTTGAGGTAGTTTCCAGTCTTCTATGAGAGCATTAGCCATCTCAAGAGTTGCCGGAGGCCTTTCGCGAGATCGAACAGTTCTTCCTAAGTCATCCCATAGATCTTCAATCAGGTTCATATCAGTACTCCTAGCGGGCCAGTCAAGTGTATTAATATTTGAGTTATAAAAAAAAATCATACTACTGCAGCTCCAAAAGGTCTTGCATTATCTTGCATCTTGCCGAACATCTGGGCAATGTATTACGTCTAGCCTTAAAATAATATTGTCTCCATATAATTATTTGCGAACTTAATGAATGTTTTACTGGAAAAACTTACTGTACGGTTTTCTACAAATATAACACCGCAAATCATAACGACTCCATCAGTAAAGGTTTCCCACTCCATCAAATTTCGGTTAAATCTCTTGGCAGTTCTTCTACACACTCTTTTTCGTCCATCTACCTTATTTAGTCATTCTCTTGATTGATCTGAGAATAACACATTTTGCATAAACTGGCCTCGGCCAGCACGATGTTGAGACAATAATTTTGGACTTTTTGAAGGTCTTCTATAGATTTTATGTTTACCTCATTAAGTCTGGGTTCTATAGATTTTATGTTTACCTCATTAAGTCTGCAGATCACGTGTTTACTAACTACAACATTGCGAATTTGTTGAAGTTCTCGTTTAACTTTTACAGCTGTTATGTCATGATTTCGTAAAATTTGCAGTGTAATGAAGCGATCGTCTGTGCAAGATGTTTTTCTTGTATGACTGGAATCCCTCCTATGATTCACGCTTCCTGTTCATTCGTACTTATGAAATGCTCGTCGGTCTGTAGTTTCAGCTACTGCCGCTGTATTAGAAGCATATCATGCAATTCTTCCGTGGCCCACTATAGTTACCAATCTAGCTGCTTGCTCTGGGGAATTTTATTCATATTATTAAACTTGCCGAGATTTACGACTTAAACCAATGTCAAAATTATTTCCATTGAAACAGAACGAAAATTGTAGTTCAAATCATACAATGATACGTGTCAAATCATCTCTGAAAGAAGAAGAAAATAAAAAGTTTAAGTAAAAAGGTGATATCTCAAAAAGTAGTATTATAGATAAAATAATTAGCAAAAAATTAAAACGATTGGAAGAAAATTATCTTTTAAAGGGAATGTGAATGATTTTTTGTAAGCTGACTTTACACAGAGGGCGCTTTAAAGTTTTGAAAACACAATATTTTTTCACTTTCTTTTTTTGTAAATCTGAAAAAACTATCGACGACACTTTTTGATAAAGGAAGAAATAAGCTACAAGCTAAAAAAATATTTCGCAAATCGATTCATTCAATCAATTAATTGATTAATCAATTAATCCATTAATTAACTAATGTTAATAATTTTAACTATTAAAAATGCTGTACTTGTTTCCTCACCATCCATGGGGTAAATAGGACACGGCGCGTTTTTTTAACCTGTTTTTCCCTGCAGGCCAATTCCACTTAGTAACATTACCTTTTCTATCTGCAGAGGCCGGACGGACGTGGTTCGTTCATATCAATGCTTTCAACGGCGAATATGTTTGTCTCTATTTCGGAATCAACGTCGGTTTCTTTTAATTCGTCGGATTGTCCTTCAGTCGACAAAGGAATATCGAGCGAAAACTCCAAGTCATCTTCGTCAGATTCGTCCTGTGTTACTTGAGTGACATTTCCGTAGGTCTTTCCGTTGCAGACCCCGCAAATCATGTAGCATTTGAATCCTGCTTTTCCGCATCCGCAGGCTTTACCATAATTGGTCTTGGACTTACATGACAAAAATACAAGTAGTGCTTTGGGAGCAGGGCCTTTCAAAGTGGTCAATGGAGTGATACGAGTTTGGGTTTCCTTTCAACCTTATTCTTCAGCTTCTGTTAGACATCCATACCATTGTTGTACTTGATGGTAGGTTCATAATGGATGCTGTTGTGCACTTGCGGTTGTCGGTGGTAAGGATGCCAAATTAAATTTACTTTTTGTTACTGACTTCACAAAATACTGGTATCGGCATTTATCAAGATCAATATTCTTTTTGTCTTTGGATCTATAGCTCGCAAGAAGAAATTTCTCACCTGCATTAGCAACTTCGTCAGCGGTGGCATGTTCATTTCTAAATACTTCAATAGGAGCTTGCAACTCTCTATGTTTTTCTAGAGTTGTTAAAAATTTCATATTTCCCTGGTTAAATAAGGCCGACGTCGTATCACATCCACTTATTGCATGGAGGAATAAGATGTTATCCTTCACCGCTTTGACGCCTTTTAAACTTTGCTATGAATAAATATCTTGGACTGTTTTTCCTTTCCTGGGCTTCAGGAGGTATACATTATCATGAAGCTTGCAAAGTGTTGTCAACAGAACAATGAGGTCGACATCCTCTCCAACAACAATTAAATATTCATATGAAGATAATGTCTCGGTGTTGTATTTATTATTAATGTATCTGCATCTTCTCTAGCCTGGATCACATTGAACTGGGCTTCTTCAAATTTCCGTTTCAAGATGGATATAAAGCGAGCTTTATTTGCATCGTTTGGAAATTTGTCTGTGATATACATAGAATCGTTAAATAAAACATCTGCTGTTTTTTTTTTGTGATTTTGCTGTCGCTCTGCGCTTTTCAGATTAGGAGGTTAGGGAAGTTTATGGAATATGTTGTCATTTAATCAGCTCTTGAGCCTAAACCGTTAACTTTAGTAAAAATATTCTAAGGACATTTTTTGCAGGAAATATTCTCCTCTTTGTTCTTGCTCTATACATATTTTTTCGAAAACCACATAAGTTTGGAGAAAGTTGCGAAAACCCGTTTTGGCGTCCATGTTGGCAAGATGGCGGCGCCCTGCTATTAAATTATGGTTTGCATGAGTTAAGGATGATTCTTACTCTACATTTCATTTCCGGTCCATAACTGTTGCTTATACGTTCAGTTAAATTCTGGTCTGTTCACATTTTCCCGTCAGTATTGAATTAATTTTATATTAAAATAGCGGGTGTTGTATGTAATATATTGATAAAATGTGGTCCGATGAAAACCTAATCATGACTGATTTTGGAGTCCTGACCATATATATCTTCTCTTTACAGTTATTGTCACTATATTTACAATTTTCAAAATAACCAGTTTAATTGATATTTAAAATTAAACGCAAAAGCGCTGCCCGCCAAATTCAATAATATGTAACTGACACGCAAAGATTGTATTCCAATATCTAACACGTTTCAGTCTGTCCGTAAAAATACGTTTGCCTTAAAATTGAACGGAAAATCTGTATAGGTACATTTAATTTAATGTTATAAAAGGAACGTAACCGGTATGGAACGAAAACGGAAATTAGTGTGAGATTGAATGAACCTTAACCCAGCTGCGCCTGTATCGCTTTTTTACTATAAATTATTGTTAGAACAGCTCGAAAAGCAGGTGAACTGGTGAAAGTTGATATAAGGGACTCGAAATTAAAATGGTCTCTTCTTGAGTCAATAGGGCATGCAAATTTTGTAAACTTAATATGTAGGTAATAACAGAACTTTTTATACCGATCTTCTAAACGTCGCCGAAACTTTGGGAGCGTGCTGGGATGAAATATGAACAAATGCGCTTATTTAAAACTTAGATTGAAATAGTTGACCGAAAATCCATAAAATAAAGACAGGACATCCTTTGCTAAAATAAGTTAAAAAGGCTTCAGTAGTTAAAACCTGAGATCAATCACCAACTCCAGATGTAGTCTTCTAGACAAATAAACAGATTAGTTTTACGACATTTCAAGTTAAATTGCTCCCCTCGAACCATAATTGAAGGGCTCAAAACCAGAGGTGCCTATAAAACAATAAACAGGTTTAGAGATAATTAAGTACAAAGTTAATTAATTTGAGTAAATTGACTACCGTATAATATTATATCCTTCTTGCGTTTGTACCTCAAGAAAATGTACACTATTTAGTTGGAATAAAAGAAAAATATTATTTAATGATGACCTTTATTTCGAAAGAAAAACAAATAGTATAGGCGTTATGTGTAACAGAATTTCCAAACCCTGAAATTTCAAAACGAGTTTTTAAAAGAATAATTTTATTAAAAGATTAATGCATTAAAATAAAGGCACAAAAGGAAGTAAATTGCTTCGGCTCTTCCTCAATATCAAGCCCGTCCTATGGATCTGCATTTGTAAGTTTCATATCGTTTCCATTATTGGTTTTTGATTTTTTGTAAAAACCATGGTAAATAGTTGCACAAGGTTTCCATAAAATCTTTCCTTTTTCTCTTATGTTATCGCTTTTCCTCCAGGATACAATAACGGCAACCACGTACACTTCTTTTGAAGTCCAGTTCTGAAAAATAGAATCCTTATTGTAATTGTACTATTTTTTTTTCGGATCGCAATGCTTTGTTAAATCCAACATACTTTCAGTCATTCTACTTTTTCTCCTCTCGTCGTTTTTTGCCTATGTACTATGTCATTTTCCAGTTTTTTTTTGTGCTGAAAAAATCTTCTTTTGCTATGTTGTGAATACTAGAGATATGCTTTTTCTTTAACATTCTTTATTACAAATACCCAGTCATCAGGTATGAAACTATTTTTTTCTTTATCTATGACGTTGAAAAGCTGTACCTGGACACGAATAATTTCAAGTTTATCATCTTGACGCCGCTTCTCTGCATTTCATTGAGGAGGCCTAACACAACTTTCATGTTTCTGTTTTATCTTCTGCAGCTATATCAGGCACAAGTTAATGATTTTATTTGGAGTATCTGGCAAAAAAGAAATATGTTTTATCAAACATGACACGATTTCTTGTTCCCCACGAGAAGCAGTACATTTATCCCAGATAAACAAATATCCAACATTTCTTACCTCGTCGTTAAAACACCCACATTTACCTTTTATAATAAGAATAGGCTGCGGACGTGGATAGAGGGGGAAGTGGCAGAGTACATTATACGTCGAAAACTGCCAAATGCTTCAACCCTTCACTACCTACTTTTTGCTTCGTTAATTTCGTCCTTTTTCAGCTCTTTCCTCTGTTTTTCTTTCGCGAAATTATCGAGCTGGGTTTTCAAAGTTATATTAAAGTGGTCACATTTTTGACACGTATCCTTTGAGGGTCTGTGAAATGTTAAATTAAACGAAAAAACAAAAAGAGATAATGCTTTTCTTTTGTCTGTTTCGCAAGTATTTCTTGCTCGTGTGATGAGGGCAGTAATGCGATTCGTATACAGGAAACTTTCTTATAAACTCTTTTAGGTAATTCCTGTTCTCTAAATTGTTTTTTTTTGTGTGTCGTTTGTCTCCCTCGTTTGTCGGAAGCAGGAGTTCCCGAAACCGTTTTTCTCCTTAGAGCTTTAGTGATTTTACCAACGCATAAGACGCGTTTAAAAAAAACTTTACATTTTCTATGGTAATTTTCATTTTCAGCTTGTAGTCTGTAAGTTCTAGTTTTTTGCCACCTAGAAATGTATTTTTTAGTAAATTTTCTTTTGGCAGGCTCTACTACAATCTGCCCAGAAAGAAAAGCATCTTTGGATGTCCTATCTAGTGCATAGAGATAACGAAACTTGCAAGTACTGCAACACTTTTTGAGATTACATATTTTCCTTCGAATTGGGTTATTTTTTGCTCGATAGATGTTTTTTTGTGCCCATTACTTGTCGTTTTAGAATCCCTCTTTTGTTAAACATGGAATGTGATTTTCGCTTCCATCCTTTGAATGGTCTGTGTGGCAATAAAGCCTCATTATCAGCACATTTTATTCGGTTTGGACTCTGTTTTGTTATCAGTATCTAGAATAAAATAAAAAGCATATTACTACAAAAACCTATGCAACATTAATGCAAAAACTATGCAACATGCTATTTTTCGGCTACAACATATTTAAAATTATTTATAGCCAGAAGAGCCTATACAACATTTGTTTTTCAAGTCGCTATCGTAGAACGTAAACAGTTTGTTATCAGTATAGTAGATTCCTACATTATTTAATTAAATTTAATTATCTGTGTAAATATGGCAAACGGTTTTAATTAAAATTGCAGACTTTTTCAGTGCAACAAATATGCTATTTTATCATAACTTGTTTATTATTTCAGGATACTCCGTACTAGCATGGCCCGATGGACTTCCATATCTGGAGTTAAACTGTAGCCTAGGCCTAAATGGAGCAGTTTTCCTTCTTTTACCGATATTTTTTACTGTGGCAATATTGAAGGTAAGAACCTTTTGTATTATAGGTAACTGTAACTACACTAGGACGTTTTGTCTAAATTAATTAAAGTCTAGGCAAAGAGCATTTTTGAAATTTTTGCGAGCATGATTTCAATAAGTTTTTCAGTATGTTTGACGCTTATTTATTCTAGAATTTCAGTTAATTATATATTAATATTTTACAGATTGGAAACCTTGCTAATGATGGGTATAAACTCGGACGTCAAACGTCTATGTGTAGCAGAGAACCCTCTGACGCTCTTACCGTTGGTGGGGGTTGTGGACTATTTAGATATGGTGGGCCCACCGCTCCGTTTATACATATCGCTATTGCATTTTGTCTGTTGATACCTAAGCTGCTTATGGAAGCTAAAATGATACAGGCCGGTTTTTTGCCTAAAGGTAATCTATAATTATAGTTTAAATATGCGTTTGAAATATAACTTGACTTTAGTCTCGGACGGAAACGCGATTTTTATTAAAGGATATATGACGTAGTACGAACGTTTTTAGTACGAAAAGCTACATTTTATACGGAAAACTTCAATCTTTTTTATCTTAATGGAACACATTGACATTGCTATTAATAATTTAAAATATACAGGTATCTAATAAACAACAATGACGTTAGTTTGGGTTACGTATGTCGTACGTCCCAAAAAGTTGCCGCGGTCAAAACTAAAATTCTAATCCAGAGCGTTGTGCTGAAAAAGAACAGTAAATACGAAAACAGTTCAACATTGAATAAAGGAGAAATTTCAGATTTTGGTTATTCGACTTCATCTATAAGACACTGAATATTAATTAATCTTAATTTCAAACCAGAAAGTTATTGAAGCGTTTTAATGGAAATGTCGGGCATTAGATTTAAGTGGCTTCCATTTTCCTAAGTAACTTTTTTAGTCAGTGATTTTTGATGTATCTACTGTATTTAGGAAAACAGAATGTAATTTTAGTTTAAATTCACCTAGGCAGGGCCGGACGTAGACCCCGACAGTCTGTGCCCCGGCACGGAGTAAAAAATAGAGGGGCCCAAAATTGCCAAAACACAATGAGAGGAAAGATGTAGGAAGTTCAATAAAAGATTAAGCATCTGGGCTACTTACGCAAATACAACAATTCAAATTTTTTTGTTCTGTCGTGAGATGGTATAATATATTAAATCATGTCAATCCCATTAGTAAACTCATGCAGCGGACGAATTACGTAGTGTTTTGGCATAAAAAACTTTGGAAAATTCTAATGTTTTTTTAAGGATTTGAGGTCGGGCAATCACGTTAAAGTCATCTTGTTGATGCTGGCGAAATGTCATCCGAAATAAATGCAGATAAAAATTTTGAATCAATACCTAGACGTCGAGTTCGTCGGCGAAAAACACAATTTGGTTATTAAAATCATAATGAGCACCAGCATTGAATTTTTTACCACCTGGTTGAGACTGCAATCAATTCTTTAGAACAAATATTTTCTCAGCTGTAACATCACAACTGTTACTTCTGTTTTTTATATCATAGATAGGAACTAATAGTATATTATATACCTAGGTTGAGAAGTAAGCCATTATTTACCGAGCACTTTTATATCCTGAGGCGCGTAGCGCCGAAGGATATAATGTGCGAGGTTAATAATGGCCTTCTCAACCGAGGTATATATAGAATTTTTTTTACTACTAACACTGCTATATTACCATATTTGATTCGATTTGATTTTTATATTAGTCATTTTCTACTTATTTTTCAAATAGTTCGAAATATCAGGTAGCCTGGAAGTTCAGTTGTCTAACTGACAGATATCGTAACATAATCTCCTGACAGCTCCATTCATACAAAGTACCTTCTTTCCATTTAAATTTTGACAAAATCGCATTATTAATAAGAATATTATGGGGAGTCATGAAAAGTGAGTCATACTGTATATATTTTTACTAATAGCACTGATACAATCCTTATCATTATTTGAATTGGTTAGATTTTGAAATTAATCATTTCCTACGCATTTTTCAAATAATCCGAAATGACAACTAGTTGTCAAACTAACAAGTCTGACATTTTGAGATTTTCCGTTTCCGTTTCATTATTGACCTAGGTTTTTTTAAATATTATTATTTACCTAGGGTGAGAAATGTTACTTCTCATTTGAGAAATGGAGTAAATAATGGTGATTTATCATGTTAGTAGTAAAAAATAGTATATTATGTACCTAGGTTGAGAAGTAAGCTATTATTTACCGAGCACTTTTATATCCTGAGGGGCGTAGCGCCGAAGGATATAATGTGCGAGGTTAATAATGGCCTTCTCAACCGAGGTATATATAGAATTTTTTTTACTACTAACACTGATATATTACCATATTTGATTCGATTTGAGTTTTATATTAGTCATTTTCTACTTATTTTTCAAATAGTTCGAAATATCAGGTAGCCTGGAAGTTCAGTTGTCTAACTGACAGATATCGTAACTATCTCCTGACAGCTCCATACATACAAAGTACCTTCTTTCGATCTAAATTTTGACAAAATCGCATTATTAATAAGAATATTATGGGGAATCATGAAAAGTGAGTCATACTGTATATAATTTTTTTACTAATAGCACTGATACAATCCTTATCATTATTTGAATTGATTAGATTTTGAAATTAATCATTTCCTACTCATTTTTCAAATAATCCGAAATGACAACTAGTTGTCAAACTAACAAGTTTGACATTTTGGCATTTTCCGTTTCCGTTTCATTATTGACCTAGGTTTTTTTTAATATTATTATTTACCTAGGGTGAGAAATGTTACTTCTCATTTGAGGAATGGAGTAAATAATGGTGATTTATCATGTTAGTAGTAAAAAAAATATGTTAATTCTTCTGTAATTTTGACCAATTGCAAAGATTTGCAAACCATTTTAACAGATGGAGAATCATCGGATATAAACAGCCTAGAACTTTATGAAGAATTATTATTGACCTCCTATCAAATTTTTGAAAGCAGGCGATTTAAGCTTAATTTTGATAATTTTGAATACTATTGAAGTGACCGTAATCTATTTTTTCTTCAAACGTCAGTAAATCCGTCATTACTCGACTGTGTAGGCGGCAGTGAAGTTTCGTTTTTCCTCCGCCGGAGCTTTACTTTTCACTTTTCCGCCGGCGGAGGTAAAAGTGTTGTCATAGCAACATAGATACAATACAAACAGACAACAAAATAAGCGTCAACAACTCAAGATTTATTAAACTACATTTTGTATTTATCACTCAATTTGTGACTGCATTTCTAAAAATCACTAATTTAGGAACAAATTGGTTATTATTTAATCGAACTTACCCAATAACTGCTTATCAATACGGAATTAAAACGCAATCGGACACGCAATCTAAAAAAAATAATTATTGTTGACAGTGTCCACTGACAGCTTTATGTTTATATTCACCGACACCGGTCTAAGCAAGGCCACCTACGACCGTGGTCTAAGCCGCCTTGCGAACCCATTTATCTTTAATAATAATTAGATATTATTACTATTAAAAAGAGATGTTTTTGCATAAATTTGTCGACATTTGAAGAAAAAACAGCATATTTTATTTGGAGGAAAAGTTACTTTTCATGGCTTGCTCTCTATTACCACGTTAAACACGAGCGCGCCATGAAAAGTATCACTTTTCCTCCATATAAAATAATATACTATTCTATATCTATAAACGGCATGCATAAAACTAAAATTAATTTAGCAACTACCGAAAGATTTTGTAAATGCTTTATAGTGGAAAACACAGTATATTAACCACGGTTTAGAAACATATTCTTCTTAAATCCATCTGTGCTTAGCACCTCGTGATTAAATCGACGTTCGGGCAATAATAACGTCTTTCTAAGCCTTGGCTATTAATATACTATTAAGCGAATTGAGTCAGTTACTGAGTTGCATTGTTGTTTTTGGACGTTCGCTATAAAATGTAAAAAATACTTACATAGTAGTTCCATAGGGGCGCAATTTTTTTTTGTCTTGCACGGAGCCGTTCAAAGGCTAAATTCGGCCCTGAGTGCAGTAGAATGAGGTGTGATTCAAGGTCTATCTTAGCTCATTCTAGAAAAATTTTAAATGTAATAAGAAAATTGGTAACTATCATGAAATCTATTAATTTCGTTTGTTTCAATAGAAGTGTATTCCAGATTTAGAGCAACCATTACTTATAATAAATCAGCCCAGTCAATGGGAGAAAAAAATCCTTAAAAAGATAGATTTGATAACAGCTTGTAGCTTCGCTATTAAATAAGCAAATAGAAATTTATCCAAATGGAATAAAGAATGGAATATTGTCTGCGGAAATAACATTTTTAAAATAGAACCTCAATAAATCCCAGGTGCGACATCAACCTATAATGGCTTCGTGCTTTAAATGCGACGGTTTATTTGTCGACAATGAAAAGCACATACACTGCGATGGATGTAAACTTAAGTTTCACTACAGGTGTGCGGATCTAACTCCCTCTTAAATCCGTGACATCGAACTGAAGAATAAAAGGAGCTTAAAGTATTTTTGCGATGCATGCCAGGAGAGTCTATGATTGATCCCAGTGCTACAGAGAAAAGGTTGGAAAATCTGAAGGAGCGCATGGAGGTTATGATGGCTGGATTAAAGAAGGGGGCATCTAATGGTCCCACTCCTGCTGATCGGCCAGAGTCGGTTCCATCAACACTGAACAGCGTGAAGGAACAGCCGCGGGATCCAAAGGCCAACGGAGAGAGAGATCTTGTTTTAAGATACACTAAGGGCCACCCCACAATAACTCCAAAAAATTAAGTTCGTCAACGGAAGAACCCAAACTTACTCAGTGCTACTATCAAAACGTGCGGGGTTTAAATACAAAAACGCATTCATTCCTTAACACTGTTTCCACCAGCAGTATTAGGCCAGTAAAACTATAGGAGGACGACCCTGAACAAATTCGCTACAAGCTAATTTTTGCGCCATTGTGTTCCTATTGGGGTTTTATAGAACTGAATAAAAATCCCAAAAAGTCCGATAAGGGGCGCAACCCCAAAATCACCCCTATAGGTACATTTTTCAAGTTTTTTACAATTTTCTCAAAAACGATACTTTTCTGGGAAAATTTACAAGATATATTTTTTGTAGAGCATAAAATTTCCAATCCACTGGTATAAGACCTTTGTTATTTAAATGTGTTTAATGCCTAATATACGTCCATCAATGTACGAGTATGAAAATGTAAGTGCCCATTAAGCATATGACCTACACTATTTTTCGTATATATTGTGTACCACGCCTCTTCAAATCCACTTCCACTCATGAAGTACCCAATACACCCAAGAAATTACATCAAACAGTCAAACCTCTAAGTCTGACAAATACGCTGGAAAGATCACTATCAGCAGGGGCTGATCCAACAATTTTTGATGTTTTCCAGTATAACGGCTGATCAAAAGTATACTATACAAGTAGTCTGACCAATTTTCTTGCATTCGTTTATTGCAAATATGATAGCTGTGTATATTGTACTCAGATAGTTGGGATCTAAATTTATAAATGGAACAGGTGAAACACGTGTTTTTATATATTCAGTTTCTGATTGTTGCAATGACATAAAACCACTCCACGATTGGAAAGAGGACGCCCCAAAAATATGCCTCATATGCCATAAGGTATTGTAAAATAGAAAATTACGATAATTATGGGGTCGTGCAACTCCCTCAAAATCTCTTAAAAGATCATTTGAAAACCAGAGTCTGCAGGTTTTGATTTACTCTCATACAGTCAAAACCCCCCTTTTTAAGAACATCAGAACATTTTTTTGGTCTAAAACTGTTACCGCCAATATTAACAGCTTCATGAGGATACATGAGTACTACACCGCCCATAGCATGAAAAGTTCCGTGGCCATCTAGAGTTCTGGTATTAAAATCTGCGTTGTCGAAAACCCATTGAACGAAAGCTGTATCAGAAAATAGAAATTGTATTAGATTCAGACATCGCAAATTTAAGTACTTCTGTGTATGTTTCGCAAAAGGCAAAATTTGAAAGCAGATCTAAGAGATATCTAGAACCAAATTGAGGATGTAAATTAATTGCCAAACCAAAGAGAATTGGGGATATATATGAACGTTTCCTAACCTGAGAAATCATAACATTTTGTACAGCTACCGATTTAGGGTAGTAAATGAGTCTTTAAATGTTTATAAAAAAAGATAAAGTTTCTGGCATACTTTCGGTAGAAGGATATTTTTGAACATCATACACCATACTTTTTATAGCTTCCCGTATAATATTTGCCATTGGACAACCCTACGACGTTCCGCAGCAAGGTCGCTATTTCTATTGTTAACTCTTGCAAAGACAACTGACAACAATCTTCAGAATTTTCTAGTCACGTAATTTTTTAAAGGTGCCTTCATCGATCGGGCGTCCAGCTTTTTGTTGGGAAAAATCACGAAAAAATCTCTGTGGCATATTACCTGGTACGTTGCTTCTGCACCATAAGATCACCTGTGGTAACTATTCTTGCATAAACTTTGTGAGACCAGTCATAATTTCTTGCATTACATCGGGCTTCAATGTTTTGTTTTATCCCTAAAGTTGCAACCATTCGCACATTTTTATGTGGCTTTTTGATAGTTCCACACATATCGCCACAAAATAAGCAATGCCTCATAAAATCAAATTGATTTCCAGGCTTAATTCTTGTTTGTTTGCCCTCAGAAATTCCATTTATATTTTGCTTAGACTCAACAGCTCGTATAGATGATTCACGAGTGTAGTTTTTTTGTACAAGATACGTGTAACTGTAGCTGGTTAATATTTACAATATTTTGCCATAATCCATCCTTGTATCTCTTACTACATTCTATGAGTTTTGTAATTCATTTTCGAGATACATTTACTGTTTGCCCTGAGCTTAGCATTGCTTGACCTATTAAACAAACAGCCAATGCTGTAACAAAATGAATAAAATCTAAATTAAACCTGCTAAACCAATTCTAAAGTAACTATTTACCTATGCGCTTTTTAATATACAGAAACGTTAACAAAATTTGTCTCAAATGCACTGTTGTTATGTTGTTAAACACTTACGAACGAATTCACAGCATCAAAAGCGGTGGGCGGCTGTCGCGCTCTGGTCGCGTTGCACCCCCTCCGCGCCTTTACCTTATTGGGGGAATTTGTTTCAGGATGATATTTCGCTGTTGCCAGTTGTATAAAAAATATCTCAATATTTCATTACAGACGATTTTCAAAAGTAAATTGCCAACACAAATGAATGATATATAACACCACCAAAAAGTATTTTATTGGTGATTTTCTACTAAAATACAAAATTGCTTAAGTATGAAGGGCTGAATCAACTTTAAATCTTCTTCACAAAATAAAAACGAGTATACCGTTTGATTCGTAATTTTGTGCACTACAAAAAACTTATCTTGTAAATTTTCTGAGAAACTTATTGTTTTTGAGGAAATTGCAAAAAACTTCAAAAATGTACCTATGGGGGTGATTTTGGGGTTGCGCCCTTTATCGGATATTTTGGGATTTTCAGTCAGTTGTATAAAAACCCCAACGGAATCCAATGGCGCAAAAATTAGCTTGTAGCGAATTTGTCCGAGGTTTGGGTAAAAATATGGATAGTTTTATTGGCCTATATGGACATAGTTGCTATTACGGAGTCATGGCTGAGACCGGATGTGTTTAACTCCGAACTTTTCACGTCAGAGTACGCAGTGTTTCGGTCAAATCGGGAGTTTGAATTGGCGGGAGTGTCTAGAGGGGGGGCGTACTGTTGGGCGTGAAGTGTGAACTGAAATCTGAGCAACTTGACCTAAATTTCTTAAATATTACAGTTCCTGCTATTAGTGTTGTGGGCTGCAGGCTGAAGGTGAAATTTTCCATATTACATATTATTCTAGTCTACATCCCACCATATATTAACAATAACGAATTTGAATACTTTTTAGATCATTTCCTAACTTTGAATATATTGCACGAGAACAAATTGCTTATTCTAGGGGACTTTAATATACCGCAATATGTACATAAAAACCTTTCCGATTCTAAGTATGAACTAATTTCAAATTTTTCTGATGCACTCAGTTTATCTCAGGTTAACGATATAAATAACTGTAATAACCGCCTGTTAGATCTAGTTTTCTCAAATATTGACTGTGACATTGGTCATACCTTTCGTTAATGAAGACTCCTACCATCCATCCCTGTTAATACATTTTCAGGCTACAATCGTTGACCCTCACCTCAAGAGCTTTAGCCTTAATAGAAATGCTCCCAAGGAGTAAAATTTTAGAAAAGCTAACTTTCCTCTCATGTACAATTTGCTTTTGGACACTTACTGGTCGCCGGTTCTTGGCTTTTTAAATGTAAAAGACTCCTCCAAAGCTCTATACCAAATTTTAGATAATATTTTCGAAGTGTGTGTGTCTGTAATGATCAAACAGCGTTGACGTTTTCCATCTTGGTTCTCGAGTGAAACGGTAAAACT
>MU181980.1:600145-673947 GCA_016904865.1 Pissodes strobi
AAAAAAATTCATTTTTCACTCCACCCTATTAGTTATGCATTGTTAAACAGGCTCATAAGTTTTATTTTATTGCGACTTATTAATACTATTTAGGCACCAAAATAATAAAATATAGGAAATAAAATAAGATACAAATCCTTTCTTATTTTAAATAGTTTATTGAATCGCCATACTATAAATTAAGAAATAAGAAAAAACCAATCGAAAGCAAAATATTGACTATTAGGATTTTCTGGAATGGTAGCTCACGTTCCACAATTCATATTGAATGTTACATCAATATAGCAATTTAATTGAGCGTAACAAAATCGCTCAAACAGAATGACGACAACTTTATCACATTGGATGTTTGGTGATTTAAGCTTTTCACACACATTTTATTTATTTTTTATTTCATTAAACTTTGTCTTCCACGCGTCACAAACTACTATGGAGTGTGTTCGAGAGCGCTTTGAAATCGAAGTTTGTCATAAGGTTTCATCATTTTGCTAAAATAAAATTACAAATGCACCAAAGTAGGTTTATGTACACTTCAAATTTGTAATACATTATATTATATTTCTTAGTATTTAGAATTTTAATTTAAATAATACGCGATATACGTTTTAAAAATATATTTTTCTCTCAGATAGAAACGTCCATGTTAATGTCCTCTTTCCTATTTCAGATGGAGCTTGGGATTCATCCATATCACTAGAATACATGAATTTGATTATAGCCCTAATAATTTATTCAGTGCGTTATCCAGCCCTATTTTGGTCAGCCAACAAGTGCCTTGGTCTGCTTTTTTCATTTCTGCTTTTCATAAATGGTCTTCATATCGTTTTATCTTTTGCTGGTACCAGCATTTTATACAAAGTAAGTTTTATATGTCTTGAAAGTTAAATGTTTGTAATTTTATATTAATACATTTGCTTTAATAATTAACACTTAAAATGTAGTTCTAAAAAGCATACATGTTTTGAGGAACTATATAAGTTGAATTATGCTTTTACCTTTCAGCATCGGGACACGAGATTTTCGATTTTGGAATTAAAGGAACGATACGTATTACTCAACTTTTAAAATATTTCTCCTCATGGTTTGAGGAAAAATGGGACGGTTTGCCGTAATACGACTTAAGGCGCATTTATCATGTGTTAAAGCAAATTCGGCAAAATTATGAATTTTTAAATATTTGAGCACTAAATTATGAGGCAATTTCCTAAATAATGTGTTTGATTTTCTTTTTGAGATTGACGCCTTAAAAAAGATCTAGTTTTTTGGGGTACACTGCTGACAATATTGCTTATTAAAATTTTATATTAATATTGAATCATCATGTAATTAAAAAATTCTAATGAATGTAGGGCTAATATTTTTAGTGTTAAATCTGTCATATTAGAGCTGGTCGAAAATACGTATTTTTCAGAAAATTTCTCAAATTTAAGTATGACTAAATCCAGCACCAATAATTAGTACATTGACTAAATTGTAGGGTAGATATAAAGAAACTTTAGGAATTGAGAGTAAAAAACTAACACACAAGTAAAGTGTGTTCTATAGCGATAATTAAAGTAGCATTCAGTTGGTAATTTATATTTTAGGTTCACGTTGCTAACATATGGACGTCCTTGCCGTTTCTCCAACATAATTACCCAAGACTCTACCATAATTTTGACAAATTAACTCCATTTTTACTCAATGCTGAAGTTACTTTCGGATTATATATGCTTTCGACATTGTTGGTTTTGGCAAGCAGCGTTGTGATGTATTTTTACGGGCATACAAGGTAAGAATATCTCTAAGCAGTTATTAATCTACATGAAGCTTGTTTGTTGAGCTAGCTTCCAAATGTTGATATATTACATACATTGATTTATTTTTAAAACTTTGTATTGTATTTATTACGTAACCTTCTCCCACAATGCGGAAGCCACTAAAGGTAAACAGCCAGCTTTTCAAAGCTACAAAGAATTATGATGCAACTTTGTAGCCATTTTAAAAAGCTTAAATCCTAGTTTAAAATTTTTGGCCTCTTTTAATATAGATTTATGGAAGATTATGTTTGTCATTACAATGAAACATTACACGTTACATTTGCTTTTGTCTTTTATAGGGCTATAAACAATGTCGTACTTTTCGACTTAAAAGCACTCTGTTTAAGATTGAATATTTACTTATTTATATCCAAACATTAACAAGTTAAAACAAAGCTTTATAGCATGCAATATAGAATGTATGCCCTAAGTTAAACGGTAAAATAAAATTAGCACATTTAAAACGGCCTTTTAATATTACATTTAAACCATTGAATTGATTGAATTTAACACATACAGCAAGACGGTTCTGTTCTAGCTATGGAATCATTCTGGTCATAGTTAATCATGTGAAATGGAACCCCAAAAACGTCTAATCTTGCTACGCCCATCAGGCACATTTAAATTAATTATTCCTAAGTAGGTTAATTCATTTAAATGAACGAGCTAGATAATATTGTGACACTACAGCTAAGAATAAAAATAAAGGAATTATATAAAACAGAAAAAAACGTTATAAAAAAATATCTAACAAACTATAAAAGATCCATAAACGAGAACAGAATCATAAAATCTGGTAATCGTTCAAAATCTGCATCGGCTCTACTAAATTCTTATACTAATAAAAATAGGCCCACTAGTGGTATTGCATTGAAGACTGACCCACATCTTGTCATAACTGACCCCGATGAAATAGTTTCGGCCTTCTGTGAAAATTTTCAATTGGTAACTATCTCAAATATAAATTCTATATCTCAGAATAGCGAGCCATGTGCAAATACTATTTTTCTTCCTCCGGTCAGCCCTCAGGAAGTGTTCAACATAAGAACGAAACTGCCCAATAAATATTCTTCAGGAATGGATGAGGTACCTGTCTACATAATGAAACATGATGCACAAATGGTCTTGAAAAAACCCCTTGTTAAGCTCATTAACTTATCTCATGAATCAGGCATATGCCTGATATATTTCCAGCTGCATTGAAAAGGGCTAAGGTGATTCCTGTATTTAAAAAAGTGATCGTCAAAGCATCAAAAATACAGACCGGTTTCAGTTCTTCCATCAGCCAGTGTCAAAGATTTTTAAGAAAACAATATATAACCGACTCATGAGTTTTATCACACAAAATAATATTCTAGTAGAACATCAGTATGGTTTCAGGCGGCAAAAGTCAACCGAACTGGCAATTTTTAATGCAATTAATTTTATAGTCAGTAGATTGGACAGAGGAGAGAAGGTAGGAGGATTGTATTTCGATCTTTCAAGGTCTTTTGAGACCATCAATCACAGGATACTTTTAGCACGCTTGGAGCACTAGTGGGGGGTGCTTCCGCTGCCCTCTTAAGGTCATACCTATCTGGCAGGGAGCAGGTGGTGGTGGTGTGTCTTGTACAGGAGGGAAGATCCTACTGGTCGAGTCCGACCAGGATGAAAACAGGTGTCCCACAGGGTTAATTCTATCCTGGGGCCTCTCATTTTCTTACTCCATGTTAATAAGATGGTTAATTATATAGACTCTAGACTAATATGCCAATATGCGGACGATACATCAATAGTACTGACTGCCTTGATCTCAGTGTTCGGAGGCGGCGCGCGGCGGAGCGGATGAGGTCGTGGTGTCGGGATTGTGACTTAAGATTCAACGTGGATAAGACTGGTCTTTTGGTGTTTTCTAAGATGGACAAAAATCTATCCCAGTCGCAGCTAGCATGACATTTTTGGGTATTTATGTGGATCCATGCCTCGATTGGGAAAAGCAGATCAATGCTGGAGAAACAAGTTTGAATAGCTTTTGCGGTCTGTTGAGGCGGCTTATGGAACAGTTCTTTCTGAGCACTGCAAGGATGTTTTACCTCTCCAATATACAGTCAGTATTAAGCTATGGCATTATGTTCTCAGGGCACAGAAGCGAATATTACGCTCTATTTTTGGTCTACACCCTACCGTATATGTAAGCAATATTTTGAACAGTTTGACGCTTTATGTATTATATTTTCTTTCACTTGTTGTCTTTGTAAGAAAGAATCCCTCTTTATTTGCTACCATCTCTCAGCCCTACGCCCAAACCATGACAACACAAACAAGAAATGCAAACACCTTGAGCATACCAATGCACAAATCTACTTTTTTTCAGAGAGGGCCATTGTATCGAGCTATTAAGAGCTCTTTCACACGAGGATACTGTATGCGAGATATGCGTATCAGTACTAAAATAGTCGCAGTGCCGTGCATAGGTTCATTATAGCGCGTAGTAAATAATACCTATGTACTGAAAAAAATCCTGCGTCTATATCTTCTCCGTTGCAAAAGCAGCCATGCAGCAAACTCCTTCAACCTCCGGCGCGCGGCAGCAGACGTTGCCGGGATGCAGAAATTCGGTATCACCACGACGCATACAGTATGCGTCGCTCGTGCCGTGTGAATAGGTCGATTTGAATGCATATTTAACGTGTAACTCGGATACGCGCATCTCGCATGCAGTATCCTCGTATGAAAGAGCTCTTCTTAGTCTTTCAATATGCTTCCTGGCGAGTTGCAAAGGATCCAAAGCATTCCTTTATTTAAAAGACATACCAAAAATTACTTAAAACAGAAAAAAAAATTAATTCAGATTTGATTTATAGCACCGCATATCTCATAATACTTATGTCTACATTTGCTATTGCCTTTATTTCTAAGTGCATCATTAATAAGTATGCCCATAGGCAATTTATTGTTCTACACTATAGTACAATTTTATGTGTTCTATTTGTATTTTAGGTGCCATTTGTTTGTTATATTAACTTTATTTATTTATTTTGTATAGCTTATTTTGAGTAATGTAAGGTTAACATATGTACGGTACTTAAAGATGCCCATTTGGTGATGTTGGTTTGTCATTTTCTTTGATGTTGTGGCAATAAAAGATATTGTTATTAATATAGCTAAAAATTGCCTAAAATTAAAGCTGTAAAGTAAAATGGCTTTCTTGAATTAAAACATCAATAAAATACAGATAGTCCCAAAATAATTAATAATTTCATAATTTTCTTTTCTATTTAACACTAGTACCTGGACTTGCGACCACATCTGTGATACTTGTGGGTCTTTTTCTACTTGCAAACATCAATTGCAAGATTATAATTTTTTCTGCGTCTACGGTCAAGCGTTTTTCTTTTTTCGCCCTTCCTTCGTTCCATTTTTGAGTTTGAACTATTAATTTTCGCTATAAAAACCCAACTTAATCAATATATTATCCAACCACATGCCGACTCAGCTGCACTGCACAAGCAAAGCAATCTCCAATTAGCGTAACATTATTTTACAATCAAAATAATCGCAACGTACACATTCTTTTGTTAGTTGGAACAAGATTGAGGAGCGTGGTACGTGGTCTGCTCGATGCCCAATTCGACCAATTTCGCAAGTAAACAAAGCACATGGTGGCCGAAGCTCTTATAATAAGTTTTACTCATAGCCACGAACGGCCATCGGGGCACCGGGTAGTCGGGTAGGCTCTTCCGCTTTTGCTCCATCCATCGAAGCCCCATTCAAAAATTATCCATACCAAAGCACCACATTTTTATTGAACCTTCTTGACTATTCTCTATCAGTGTAGGCCTCCACCCATTCAATGCAGATATTCCGAAGCCTTCCAGAAGGTAACGACCTAATCATAGATAGCAAGGAGCAAAGCGATTATATGAGTGGGTTAACGCAAAAGGTCCTGATTTTATATCAAGTAAAGCTAAGCTCGACATATAAATATAATTTTGTTCTTTGACGCTTTATCTAAATAAGAATTGAGTACTGGCAAAGACAATCATACTACGTTGTCTTTGCTACTGGGTACCTATATGATTGACTAACTCACATCGCCCATAACAAGAGAATATCATTGGATGAGAAATTGAAGGGAAAGAAAACAAATAGTTTTGAGATGGCCGATAGTCAAAGTATGATGGAGTTTGCAGAGAAGAACCCATACATATTTCGCTTTAAGATAGAAGGCATGAAAGGAGGCAGAAGCAACCGGTTTTACGCAGATTGGCATTTTACTGATGCGCAATGGCCTCCCGTTCACCTTGGAATTTAGCAATATGTATATCAAGAAATTTAATGTAGCCCTGCGTCAGTATTGCGTTTCTGCGCTGCTGCATTGGAAACTAAGTAACGTTTGGGCGTGTTCACCGAGTTGCCTTTATATATTACCCATCTCATAAGCGTATCGATATAGGATTTTATGTAACCTATTATGTAAATTAACTTTGATTTCAACAAGTGGAACGGGCAGTAGAGATTATTATTTATTAATACCATCTTAACCCTTCAGGAAAAAATTGAATTGGAATAAATACAATTCGTTTTAAATAGATTTTTTTATGATTAATTTGTTGTTACGACTCGTTAAAACTAAAATAGGGACAATGAAGATACGAATTATCAAAATGCGCTTCTTGTTTTTTTTTTGCAGATTTACTTCCTTCATCAAATCACCACTAACCCAAACTAACCCCAGTTAAATAACGCCGCCTGATTGCTTAGATAAGCACGTGTGTTTCACTAGCCCCGCCCGTCAATGTTGTTTACGTTTTATCATTTCACGGATTTCTATTCATGCAATGACCTCCACTCGCTGCGGGACGCAACTAACAAAAACTAACCCAAGGCATGCCAAAAAAACTAAGTAATCAAAAAAAATAGATAAAAAGAACTTGCAAGGGTCAGGCGTCGAACGCCGGTCGTCGAGCCCATTGCTCCGCATTCTAAACGCGAGCCTTACCACCTAAGCCAGGCTTTCACATTTCTGCTTTTCTCGAAAAGTCTGATACAAATGCGTGAGGTGGAAAAACGTAAAAAAACGTTGTCAGGGCAGGGTTGGAATTAGCCAATCAGGCGGCGTGATTTAACTAGGGTTCTGTAACTCGGAGGCAAACTAAATACTCGTCCCGGTGGGCTCTTCCACTCTTGCCCCAATCCATGGAACTTCCATTCAAAAATTGACCATACCAAAGCACCACATTTTTATTGCGCGTTCTTGACTATTCATTCTCTACCAGTGTAGGCCTCCAACCATCCAATGCAGATATTCCCAAGCATCCAACAAAGTAACGGCCTAATCAGAGATAGCAGGGAGCAAAGCGATTACACGAGTGGAATAACGCGAAATGTCTTGATATTATATCAAGTAAAGCTAAGCTCGACATATAAAAATAATTTTGTTCTTAGACGCTTTATCTAAATAAGAATTGAGTACTGGGTACCTAAATGATTGACTAACTCACGTCGCCCAAAACAAGAGAATATCATTGGATGAGAAATTGAAGGGAAAGAAAACAACTAGTTTTGAGATGGCCGATAGTCAAAGTATGATGGAGTTTGCAGAGAAGAGCCCATACATTATTTCGCTTTAAGATAGAAGGCAAGAAAGGAGACAGAAGCAACCGGTCTTACGCAGATTGGCATTTTACTGATGCGCAATGGCCTTTCGTTCACCTTGGAATTCAGCAATATGTAGATCAAAAATTTTAATGTGGCCCTGCGTCAGTATTACGTTTCTGCGCTGCTGCGTTGGAAACTAAGTAACGTTTGGACGTGTCCACCGAGTTGCCTTTATGTATTACCTATCTCATAAGCGTATTGATATAGGATTTTATGTATGTGAATTAACTTTAATTTCAACAAGTGCAACGGGCAATAGAGATTATTTTTTTATTAATGCCATCTTAACCCTCTAGGAAAAAATTGAATTGGAATAAAGACAATTCTTTTTAAGTAGAATTTTCTTATGATTAAATTGTTGTTATTTCGTTAAATCTAAAATAGGGACAATGGAGTTACGAATTATCAAAATGCGCTTCGTGTTTTTTTTTGCAGATTTACTTCTTTCATAAATCATCAACGAGATAAGAAACTTATAACCCTTCAAGGATCGTCTAATAACGCATGGGTCTATTTCACTCATTGTGCAGCTTTTTGTGTTCTAATCTCCATAGGGATTACCAATGCTCCTCTGGTGCATGATTATACGGTTATATACAGAGGAAGTTATGATGATATTGCGTTGATGTGCGTGATATACATTACATTCCATCTGTTCTTTTGGGTGTTTATTTGGATATTTTTGACCATTAAACAGAATTGGACATTTAAGATTAGAATATCGGTAAGTACAATTTTATACAGTCTTATATCAAAACGTCGCCCTAAAGTACTCCCATATATATTATAAAATTGATGATGTTAATGTGATTCGAAATATAGTAATCTGTTGGAAATTTATATAATCAATGAAATTCTAATTGGATATTTGTCTGTTTCTGAAATGTGTAATTTGCTCGCATTAAAACTAACCCAAAACCGACATCGATCGATGGTATCGATCTTGAGACAACAATTAAGTCAATTATGTAAAATAGTATAATAATTCCAGCATTGAAAAATATTTTACTTAAATTGCTAATATTATTACCGGATCCGACGATGTGAGCAATCAGATGTGATTTTATGCAGACAAAGTGTAAGAGATACGTGGAAATGTGTTAATCTTTGAATTTTGAAGATCAAATCAGAAAAGTTAATTTTGGATGAATTTTACAGAAATATTTGTTCTCTAGAGGGTGTATGTATTGTAGTATAATCTACCCGGGTCAGTTCAACATAGTTGAGATGAGTAAATTTGTGCTTTGTCTTTGGTAGCGCCCAACGGTAACAAAATTAGGGAAATTTGAGGGAAAGGTGTATCGTGTAAATCAAACCACAAATCTCTAATACACCTGATTTATTAGAGCAAAACGTGCCAAATTATTAGAGATAAACGTGTGGGACTCAGTCTGGAATTCACGAGGGGAAAGAGTACGGCAGAGAAACCCTCGATCTAAATTCGTAAACCGAATTATGCTGTATAATCTTTATTAGTATAATAATTAATTAAATTACTGTCTCCCGTGCCACAATTCGTAGTTCCATACTTGTAACAATAGATTTAAAACTGAAGGGTTGTTAATAGTTAGCCAGACGTTGCTGGAAGGAACTGAAGTCCTGGATGACGGAGGCTACCCAACTATTTAGTTGCAATTTGGGCCAATATCTCTAGAATGATCATTACTTTATAACTAGGATATTCTCCCGTCAGGGTAGGAAATAGTTAGTAGATTCATCAAGGCCCTTGCGTACACTCTCAGTCATACTAAAATTAAAATTCTAGCACGAAAATACAGCAAATAATAGGTTTTCTGTTTTCATTTAAAGCAGTGTTGTTCACGGCATAAAACGATTTCATTAAATATGTACACATGTTATGCCATCAAATATGACTTTTCCATGAGGATAAAAGAAATACTTGTACAAATTATGTTAATAACAATATTATAAATTTCATTTTATTGACCCGTAATACACGATAAAAGAAAAACCTTTCACAAAATAAACTGTTCACTGCGCCGGTTTCAGATTTTCTGTCCCCGCTCTCGAACGATACGTTTTAGGATCTCTTTTAAAAAAAACCTCGCAAAACCCGACTTCAATTTATGACTTGTTTTTCTCTTTTTCTTGCTTTACATATATGGGCTGTCCTAAAACCGAATGTATAAGGCCTAATGAAATAATATTTTAAATAAGCGGGTTACCTCAGTATAAAAGGGTACAACCTTTTATAAAAAGGTTTTGAACATTCAATTTAATGAAATTTGAAGTTTGGCTCTTATTTTTTTTAGTACAGTCGTGAATATGTTAGAATTCATCTTAAATGTTAAAAAATGGCTTAAGTCGGAGGGGGGGGGGCAACTTTAATATTTGCTGTCCAGCCGCAGATGTATAATTATATATATATTACTTAGTATTCTGAAATATATAAGAAGATTTTTAAGCTCACACAAAATTTTGCGAACTTTCCTAGTAAGAAAAGATCACCAGAAAAAGAAAATATAATCATTATTACATATTTATTTTCTCGAATTAGTCTAAGTATCTTTATGTTAGAAGAAATCATTGCTTTTGTCTACTGGAGGATGTTAACTTCAAATGTCAATTAGATTGGAAGGTCAGCTTTTTCCAAATGTTTGTGTTGAAACATTGATATGCTTTAGAATATAATTATTTTTTTAGATTGGAGAGGCCGTTATCAAAGAATCTCGTTCACTTCGTTTGATTCATAGCGTTCATCTAAATAATCATCGTTCAGAGGAAACCTTGATCCAGCAACCCCTTTTAATTATTGGTAATGGTAGAACCTATACCGTTTCCGATACTTCACCTAAAAAGGCCATTATGGATGTGCTGAAAAAAACGGCGACGATCAATAAATCAAAAAGCAACGGTAAAACAATTTCTTATCATTATTCACAATTTAATTTTCCGGCGAATATTATTTAAAAATTGCATTTGTGGATTAGTTTTATATGTTTTTCGAAACTAGGTTATGTACACGACCTTTTCTGGGTTGGCAACACTGAACTAGTTCAGTGGTTGGTAATTAGCATGAAAATTATTATCTTTGCTGGTTTACAATTTAATAAAAAAAAGCCGTAATTCTTCCTTGATTCCTTCTTTAATTTACAATCTTAAGTATAATATATGGACTAATAAATAATAATAATAATATTGATAATAACAACAAATAAATTTATTGTTTAACCAAAGTAACATATTACATAGTTCAATTTTCACTATTGAAAAATGTATTGCATTGTTGTTACATATTTATAGTTTTATTGAATCATCAAGCGGCTGTTTCATATTTTATGATTTCCTAACAATTTAAGCACGTAACATAAAATTGTTATGATTGCTGTTTTAAAATGATTCCAAAAAAAACGCCGTATTTCTTTCTTAATCCCCTTGTAATTTGCAACCTTGCAATTTCAATGCAAGGTCAGCTCTTTGGCTTCAGTTAATGGTCTCATGAAAAAATGGTTATGTTTGTTCTGTTCTTATTAACGCAGCGAGTACTTCTTTTTCAATGGAAATTTGTAAGCCTGTCTACTGTCATTGTATTTATTATTATGCAGAACAGCAATATGTTCTCATTAAAATTTTTCATAAAAATGTCTCTGGTCAATTATCTATATAATATTTATCATCGCTATAAATAAATAAATTGTAATGCACTCATTAATCTTTGGAAGTCAGTAAATAGATATATTGGGATAGCATTCCTTTAATTTGCTTCTGGCGGATACTGATCAAAATGAGCTACGAATTCCGAATATCCCTTTAACATCTCGGCAATAGCCTTAAAAATCAATTAACAACATTATTCCAGAATTCATGAAAAATATAATACTTTGGTTAATGGTGCTATTTGTCACGTAGCATTGTACATAGTACAAAAAAGACTTTCTTATATGAAATTGGTTTAAATTACCAATGGCAGTGAAGCAACGGACAATATTATTTTAAAGTATAAATATTGTTTTATACCATGTATTTAATGGTGGATAGGTACATTGACCATTGGCTCCAGTGCAGTGTATCCTATATGGATATAAATACTATAATAATGAGTGGTATGACACTTAGCTGAGGCCTTTTTTCCATTAAAAGAGTAAAAAAAAATCAACTTATCAAAAGAGTCCGAAGCATATTTTATAAGGAAGGAAAGTATAAATAATCTGTTACAAATGACCTTATGCAATTTATTCCGTAATAATAACATACCTATATGTATTATATTATATTTATAGGTTTCAAAGTGTAGCACTTAGACTGTTTTTTATTAATGGCTTGTACTTGTGAAGCTGGATGAAATGCTCTACGGTACAGAAATATGGTAGATCAGGACACGTAATGCATATATTTGTTAATTTTCTTTTCATCTCATTTGCATGGCAGACTTTACAATACTTTCTATTTCTCCTCTCTTTCTCTTCGTCTTTGGCAAGTGAAGATATGCCTACGAGATTTTTCTTTAGCGGGAATATTACAGGATTCCTTCAATTTTCCATATGACGGTGAATACTTTTCCAGAATATCATTCAACAAAACTTTCTCGAACTCTAGAACACCTAGTCGCTTTTCATGAGCAATTAAATAAAATTATTTTGCATTCAAGACCATCCGCTGAATCATGTGAAACCCAAATTTTTTGAACCACTTGTAGCTTTTCCTCGTACAGTCGAGGGGTTCAATGTCTTGACCTTGCATCCACTGCCTCCATTTTTAGGTTGTAATTATCAACTTGTAATAGGCGTTAGAAACGATTTCTATTGATCTTGCAATTTAACGGTAATTGTACTTCATCCCAAATATTAATATGATATGAACATTTCGATTTTGATTGGGGCATATTTTTCATCATTGAATTAGATCATGACGTCCAGAACAGGGCGAGTATTCGCGCACCATTTTTAGAAAGTGTACTTTTAATTATTTTAAAAAAGAAAATATAGATAACGCAGTACTTCATTTACAGTTTGATGTTGGCGTTACGTACGCCAATCTGAGCAGACCCGTCCGAATTTTTTTCTATCGTTGGAAATCGGTATACAATCATCCGGTATTTCGATAATACGAAATGCTATTCATTATGTATTATTAAACGAAACTTTAGGTTGTGCCCTTATTTAACGATTTCACCTGTGAATGCTTCAATATTATATTATATTATCAAGTTTTCCCTCCCATTTTTATTAATATGTGTGATACTGGAATCAAGCTGAAGCTTCTTTCCTCAAAGCTGTATGTCTCTATTAAAATATTCTTTAGCAATATCACTATATACTAGTATCAAATAGATTAGTTTCATATTTTGAATGATGGTCAACTACATATGGCATTTCTTTGACGTATTGTCTTTTTTAGGTTCGATAACTGCAAGTGACGATATGTGTGAGGGAATTTACTGGCACCGACCTGCGCTAGAAGCATCTTCACAAACTCAAAACAAATCTAAGTACTTATCTTGGTTCAGAAAGAAGTCAAAACAGAAGGTTATGTTCGATGAGCTTTCCAGTACGTCTGCTAATCGGTAACATCATTTTCTTTTCATTGATGTTTTCAATGTACGCTGAATAAAGTTATTTTTATTCTTGCATGCAGCTTTAGCGATTATAGAGTGATAATTTGTTGTGTTATCGTATTCATTTATTTTGGTTTTACGAGTCTTATTGCAAGGTAGTGGTGTTTGGTTGATCAGTATCCAGGCCATAATGATTATAATCTACCAGATGCAGTTTGGTCACGTTCTGGATCACTGATTATCAGCCGGGCGTCTTCTTCTGATTGAATTGTAAATGAAAATTTCTCTTTCTTTGATCTGCACCAAGATAATTTTATTACAAACAATAATGGTGCGTTTTTGGATCTTATTTTTTTCCAATGCTTTGGATATAAAGCTGGGTGTGAATGATAGTGTTCATCATATAGCTTATAATGTTAATACACCGATTTATAATGTCCTTAATCTTGTTATGATTTTTAGAATCCTAATCTGGGTGGCTTCAATGATTACACGTCATCAGTACACAACATTCGGTAAAAAGCAATTCAATATTTTATTCAGATTTTGCTATACATCATTACAGACTCTTTTTTCCTCTTCGATTCTAAATACACCTATTTTTAAATGTTGTGCCAAACTTAATATTACAGTTGTGATACTCAATCTCTCATGAGTACATATTACAGTTATTGCAATAATTTGCTGAGGATTAGGTATTCGATAGCTTTTCTGAAGAAGTTATTCTGCAGGAGACCGCCAGAATTATGACATCATATGGCTGATGTATTTACTATGAAAAATCAGCATGTTCTGAAACTAAATTTCCTTTCATAAAATGTTCAAGATAATGTTACCATATAATGCAAAATCTGAGCGACTGTTAAGTATACATGCACCATTAAATGTTTCTCTGCATCTTTTTTCCTAAACTGCTTACATGAATGCTTTATATGTCTGTACAGGGTGGCCAACTAAGAATGCGAGGTACTGTATCTGGGAAACTATCCATCGTAGAGACTTGCGGCAAAAAATGTAATTACTAAAACGGTCAAGAGAAAAACCTGGAAAATATTTTCAAGTTTCTAAAATGACCACTAGGGGGCGTAACTGCAATCTTGAATCTAAAAAAGTGATGTTTCTGTGAATTCCGCTATATTAACCTAATAAAAAAATTTCACATATTTGAAGTTGAGGATAATGTAAAACTTTTTTGTTTAATGCTTTTTGCTGTATCTCTAAAAATAAAGTGGTGGGGGGTATTCAAAGTTTTTTTTTAAATAACACCCTGTATCTGCGAAACGGCTAAGCCGATTTTAACAAACTTGGGTTTGTTCAAAGGAGCTATTCTTGGGCTACAAACGTTGTATTATTTAAAGTTTTGTAAGTTTCACATGTCGCCGCTAGAGGGCTATTTTCGACATTCCGACAGAAATGGTTAATTTTCTCAAAAAAATTAAATGCATTGATATGATTTTTTCCCATGAAAAAGAAGCTAAATAATGGCTAAACAAGCTCGCGAAAACCGCATCTCGATATCTTGTTCCTAACCCAAAATATAGGCAAAAAAATTTATTACTTACGAAAATCCCTTAATTTTTTTTTTACTATATTAATCTCGAATTTTTCCTTTTCCAGAGGCACATCTTCCAACAACGGTAATTGATTGGCCAAAAATTCAAGAAAGACATTGCCATTTAGGGGTTGCTGGAAAAAATATGGCCCAATAATTTTGCCTTCCAGTACGCCACACCACACATTTAAACTCCAACGTCCTTGGTGCTGAACTTCACGCATCCAATGCGGATTTTCTGCAGACCAATAGTGCATATTGTAAAAGTGGGTTCATCGGTCCAAAGAATTTGAAATAAAAATTCTCTATTTTCGCGTATCATACCTAACATCCAATGGCAATAGTCCAACCTGCGATCAAAATCTTCCTCATTCAAAGCCTGATGTAGAACTACATGATATGGATGCATTCTAAAAGTAATTAAAAAAAAAGTTTCAACAAATACCTACATTGTGATAGCCATTAGAACTTACCTATGGTCCTTCAAGATATTTTGAACCGTTGTTCGTGCTATGTTCAGCTCAAGCGATAACACTCTTGTGCTAACATGAGGATTTCCTTCAATATACCCCAGTACGTAGTTGATATTTTCTTGTGTTCTTCCAATTTTTTGCCGTTGAAACGCAGGCCGAAAACTACCATTGGCTCGTAAGCTCGCCACTAATCAGGGAAAAACTCTCACATCGCAAGGACGTCGATTTGGATAACGGGCCGCGTAAACTCTTTTAGCTACTGCGGCATTTTGAAGACATTCAAAATAAACCGCAAGCATATCAACAGCTTCATCATTCGTGAAACGCATTTTGTAAACACAAAAATTGCTCAAAATAAAGCGAAACTATTGACAACTATTGACAATTTGAGGAAGAATTATTTATATTTTCATTTGTTTTCTTTCCATGGCCTGCTTCTATTAATTGTCTATACATGAGAGGCTTCAGCAATGCATAGAGCGTGATGGCCAGCATTTCGAGCATTTGCGGGGGCACTAAGAACCTTCCTTTGTTAAATCGGTCCTTTTCAGGGCCACAACTTTTATAAAAGAGAGAATTCGACATAGATATAGTAAAAAAAAAATTATGGGATATTCGTAAGTAATAAATTTTTTTGCCTATATTTTGGGTTAGGAACAAGATATCGAGATGCGGTTTTCGGGAGCTCGTTTAGCCATTATTTAGCTACTTTTTCATGGAAAAAAAATCATAACAATGCATTTAATTTTTTTGAGAAAATTAACCATTTCTATCGGAATGTCGAAAATAGCCCTCTAGCGGCGACATGTGAAACTAACGGAACTTTAAATAATACAACATTTGTAGCCCAAGAATAGCTCCTTTGTAACTAACCCAAGTTTGTTGAAATCGGCTTAGCCGTTTCGCAGATACAGGGTGTTATTTAAAAGAAACTTTGAATACCCCCCACCACTTTATTTTTAGAGATACAGCAAAAAGCATTAAACAAAAAAGTTTTACATTATCCTCAACTTCAAATATGTGGAATTTTTTTATTAGGTTAATATAGCGGAATTCACAGAAACATCAGTTTTTTAGATTCAAGATTGCAGTTACGCCCCCTAGTGGTCATTTTAGAAACTTGAAAATAATTTCCAGCTTTTTCTCTTGACCGTTTTAGTAATTAAATTTTTTGCCGCAAGTCTCTACGATGGATAGTTTCCCAGATACAGTACCTCGCATTCTTAGTTGGCCACCCTGTACGTTTCTTTTTAGTTCTTGTATAGATGAGCAATAATTTTTAATTATTACGATTTGTACTTTATTATGTAATACTTATCTGTGAAGAACGATCTGTTACGGTGATTTTTTTCACTTCCCCATTTGGTGCCTCACTGACTTAAGCTACAACTGTGACTTGAATTTGCCTACATTTCCATGTTTGTCTTTCAAGAAAAGTAAAGTTGATTTATAACAAACCAAACTGGCTTTTTACAGGGTTTTCCCTGTATTTTGCCACCTACTTACAGGGTTTATTTTAAGAAATATCGAAAAACTTTAAAGGCAGAAGTTGTATATTATTTCATGAATCGCCAGATTTTTTGTCTTGTATCAGAAGAAGTAAATGAGTATCGCACAATTGCTGAAAAATATCAACTTGTGTTTTTTTAAATGGTCTATTTATTGGATAGTCCGTTTGTTACTGATTTCGAATATACCAGATTTGATACTTCTATCTGCGAAACTAACTGAGAAAAATGGCAAAACTATGCTATAACAATGCATTAGACCAGCACATTATTTTATTCCGTTCTTTTTCTAGCACATTACTGTTATGGAACAAAAATTTTGTCGGGTAGTTTTAAAGATAGAGGGAAAGAGGGATCAAACCTTATATATTCAGAATCAGTTTTGAAGGGCTATATTGTAAATTAACCATATACAGGGTGATTCATTTAAAGAATAAGTTTATCTTTCTGACAGCTTCGAGATATTCTTTTATTTGATCTAATTATATATCCTGATGGTTCTTAAAAAAACCTGCTACTTTTAGTACTTTTGTACTTAAAGTTTTTAAATATGTATTAAAATAAACGCTGTAGGTAGTTGGTAAAATATATGGGAAATCTCTGTACCGGGTGGCTCGAATTCGAGTCTATGTATGGGGAACTCGAGAACCGTAAGATACAGTGTCGGTCAAAGTAGGCCAAAATTGCGCACTTAGGTGCCTAACAATATGCCGTTTAGAAAAATTCCGAGTATTTCCGGAGATATCCGAAAAAAACCGAAATATTGAAAAATCGTTTTATTTTTTTTCCTGACCTTATTTAAAAACGGATTTCAAATTGAATTGCACTTTTGCATTGACACTTTTTCCGCTCTATCCAATGGTGGTATCCAGTTTGAAATCGGACGTTTCATGTTCAAGGGATCATCGTTAACTTTTGATTTTTAAATACGAACTTTTTTTTTTCGTTTTTCAGATGATATTGGCGTTATAAATATGAATGTGTTTTTATCTTTTTTTATGTTTTTTAAATTTTATTTGTAATTTTTTAAATTATTTATTTTGTTTTGGGGTAAAAAAATAAATGAACCCGTTTATTTAATTTTACTATATTTTATTTTTATTAAAAATAAAGGTTTTAATTTTTCACTTAACACAAAAAACAAAATAGAATTTTTTTATAGAATGTAAAAATTTCAAAAGTAACAAACTATTTAAAATTACGCCAAAGCAAAATAAGTAATTTAAAAAAAAATAAAAATATTGTAGTATAACCTACCCGGGTCGATTCAACATAGTTGAATGAGATAAGTAAAGTTGTGCTTTGTCTTTATTTTACCATTGACCGTCAAAATAGTTTAAAAAGAGAACCAATCCGTTGTGTTATTATTATATCTTGCACAATTTTACTTACCCCGAATGCGCTTCGACGAAACACAATTAGGGAAATTTGAGGGAAAGGTGCGTCATGTAAATTAAACCACAGATTCCTAATACGCCCAATTTATTAAAGAAAAACCTGCCGGACTCAGCGTGAAATTCACGAGGGGAGAGAGTACGGCAGAGAAACCCTCCATCTAATTTCCTAAACCGAATTATACTGTATAACAGTTATTAGTATAATAATTAATTAAACTACTGTCTCCCGCGCCACAATTCGTAGTTCCACACTCGTAATAGCACATTTAAAACTGAAGAACCCGAGTTTTCCGCGTGTGTCAGGCGAATGTGATAACCACTACATTACCGAAGAGGAGTGTCAGTTAGCCAGACGCCGCTGGAGGGTACTGAGGTCCTGGAATACGGAGGCTACTCAGCCAAGGTTGAAATTAGTGCCAATACCTCTAGAATGATCATTTCATTTATAACTAGGATATTCACCCGTCAGGGTAGTAAAATTTTAGTAATTTCACAAAAGCTCTTACTTGCAATCACAGTCATACTAAAACTAAAATTCCAGCACGAAAAGACAACAAACAATATATTCTGGTTATTCACGATTTCATTAAACATGGTTATGCCATCAAATATGAATAATACATGAGACTAAAAGAAATACTTGTACCAAATTATGTTAATCACAATATTATAAATTTTACTGACCTGTAATACACGATAAAAGAAAAACCATTCACAAAATAAACTGTTCACTGCGCCGGTTTCAGACTATCTATCCTCGTTCTCGAGCGATACGCTTTCGGATCTCCTCCAAAAAACCTCGCAAAACCAGACTTCAATTTATCACTTGCTTTTCTCTGTTTCTTTATATCCATATATATGGTGTCTCAAAATTGAATATATCAGGTCTAATGAAACAATATTTTAAATAGGCGGGTTACCTCAATATAAATTTAAAAAAATGACAAAAAATAATAATAAAAACATATTCATATTAATAACGCCAATATCATCTGAAAAACGAGAAAAAAAATTGTATTTAAAGAAGGGAAGTTGATGATGACCCCTTGAAGACGAAACGTCTAATCCCAAACTTGATATCACCTTTGGATAGAGCGGAAAAAGTGGCAATGCAAATGTGCAATCCAATTTGAAATCCGTTTTTAAATAAGCTCAGGAAAAATAAACCGTTTTTCAATATTTCATTTTTTTTCCGGATATCTCCGGAAATACTCGGAATTTTCACACTTTCAAAACGGCATATTGTTAGGCACCTAAATGCGCAATTTTGCCTTAATTTGACCGATCCTGTATGTCTTATCGTTTTCGAGTTGCCCATACATAGACTCGAATTCGAACCACCCCGTACATATAGTTTAAATTAAATAACTTCCTCTTTTTTGAACTTTAATAGAGATTATGAAATAATATTAATGATAAAATTAAAATGATTAACAAATATTTTGAAAATTGTAGTAAAGTAGGCCGAATTTTTAGGACTAAGTCTGATATGAGAAATAGCGTTATACCTGGTATCGATGAAGATGATGGAGATTATGCAACTCTCAGAGAACTGCCACTACCACCTTCTGTAGTCAAAAGAGTTAGCGCAATTGACAATGTTAGTGACGAAGGAAAGGTGAGTTCTAACGATTGATTTCGATCTATCAGTTAATATTTAGCCAACTTATGTTTTTGACTTTACATTATGATTTACAGAGGACGAAACTAGTAGTATTTACAGGTTTCTAGCGAAAGTATTTTGGAAACAAGACCAATGACAATGCCAACTGATTGAATTACATTGTCAAATTGCTTGCATATCGAGAAATACGTCTAATACATAAACATTATTAAATTAATTTTTATTGAGGTTAGAGTATAACATTACACTTAAAAGTGCTTTTCGGAGAACGTTTAACAACGAAATAGTCCAACCTTTAATGCCAAAAATATAGAACCTTAAGTAATCATAAAAATTGCCATTAGGTAAAATTAAATATATGAGCTTCTATTTCGGAAACTACTATTTACAGACTGAAGGATTTCTTTGTTTGGATCCAGTTTATAAAAAAATACTGAAAAAAATAGAATGTCAGTGAATTTAAAAAGTCAGGAAAAATCTGCAAAAATCGATTTTTTTTTAATTTATAGTGGTCTTCCATGCCCTTCGTTTGATCGTAGAACGTCTTACGATATCTTGTATATCAGCACACCTGCTTCCACGTCCTCGTTTCTTACTTTATCGCGTAATGTTTGGCCTGTAACTGATCTCAAAGTTCTCATTTCCGTCGTTTTTAAAATACGTTTAGTAGCAATTGTCTGTACATTCTTATTTTGTTTTTAGTAATCCTCTTCAGAGACGTCGTAATCCCGATATTAGGTTGTTTGTACATCAACTTCTTCTTTTATATTTCTATTGTGTGTGATTATTGCACTCGGGTATTTATTTGATAGTCAAGATTTGTTCAGCGCTTTCATTGTATACTGGAGATGGTCAGACACTGATTCTTTTCAACAGAAATGTTCATGTTGAACTGTTTCTTCATCTTCGTCTTCCGATATTATTACTGCATCGTCAGCATAACTAATTATCTTAATCTCCTGCCTCCTCATTTAATAACCGCTAACAACTGTTTTTACCTCTTTGATAATTGCGTTCATCTCAAAACGGAATAGAATCACATTGAGACTGTTTCCCTGTACTTTCTCTATGGAGTCTGGTATTTTATTCGATAGCTTCTTATTGACTTCGATTTATTTTTCAGCATAATGACAGGGTTTGTCGTAATCCTTTGTTATTATTCGCTGATCCCACTTTGAACGACTTCTTCTAATATTACTTTAGTTAGAAGATTTGGTATTCAGCAACGTGCTACTAACTTGCTATTATATATTTTGGTACTGAATATACATGCATTACTTTTGTGGCATATCATTTGGTAGGTACTAATTGCGCTCTTTTTATATCTCGTTTTTACATAAAAATACCAGAGACACTCATTTAAACAAACCGCTGGGAATCTTTGAAAATCAAGGTAACTCCCATCTTAAATGCGTTCAAAGACATAATTCAAAAATATACGTTGCAAAGTATCACATTACAATCAAATCGTTCCATAAACGATTTTTCGAAGAATTATTGTAAAATTGTCTGTTCTTCCTAATGCATTACATAAAAGGGGCAGCTAGAGAATTATGAACCATCTAGCTTGGTTTTTAATAACCATGTATTCAAAGATTACAAGCCCAGACTATCTTGTTAGAATTAGCTTTTAGTAACGTGAATAGAATTATCTATCAGTGCTAAGTTCCAATGAAACTGAAAATTCAAGCAGCTTTTAGTAACGTGAATAGAATTATCTATCAGTTCTAAGTTCCAATGAAACTGAAAATTCAAGCTTATAACTTTACTTTAAATTTATCATTACGTTCCATCAAACTTACATCTTTATCACTGAACCACTGATTAGAGGGATGTATGTATTTAAACTTATAAGGTGTTGCATTAGTGCATTAGTCATTAGTTACTGTCAATCTATTTAGACAAGAATATATTTATTAAATTTCCACCTCAGTGCCAGATTTTCTAGTATTGATTAAAGGTTCTGACCATCTTTATGAAGCATCGCTTTGCCGCTTATTTCGCATTTAAGAGTGTTATAAAATTAATTTATTATTACTGATACCTAGAACTATTCTGACACTCGTTAAGTTCATATCTCGTTAATTTAGATTTATTTTTCTGTAACTATTTCTAGTTACTAGCCTTCGTACATGATGAAGATATCACGTATGCTAGCACTAGTCAAGATTTCACTCCTGCTACATATCAAGATCCTTTGCTGGAACCTATCGTGATTCATACTGACTTCCCACCTCAGGTAAGAAAACAAGCCGAGAAGCTTTTGCAATTTTCTGGACTATAACTGCATTAAAATTACTTTTTAAAAAAGGATTGACTCGAAACTCAAGCTCAAATTCTATTTAATTCTGCAGCAACCGTCAACTTCTGGGAACCCCGGAAAACTCATCCGGACTGATTCAGGAATACTTGCTCATGAAGAATTACCTGGAAGGTCTGATTCATTGAGTACCGAGTGCTCAGTTTCTCCACCGGAGCCTCCTGGGAGTAGCCATAGTGAGTCGTCGAGTGGCGTTCATTCCAATGAAAGTAACGAAGTTTCAGTTGTTAAGCAGGTAAAATATTTTCAATCAAATAACAATTTCGGCATTAGAATAATTTTGGTTCATGTCTCAAAATTACAAGAAAACGATTTGTTTTTTTTTGTTTGTTTTATAGGTACAAGGTTAGCCATTATATTTTGACAGCCACCTGCAGCCGTAATTACAGGTAATTCAAAAAATCTTAAATTCAAAAGTTGCATGGTTTTTAATATATTATCTTTTAGAAATGCCAAAAGAAAAAAATTGCCTGTCAAATGTCAAAAAACCGCATAACCTTTTTTTTTAATGGAACACCCTGTATATTATTACATATTTGGATTGTGCGAAAAAGTCTAGACATATTTCATGAATCATATACCTATCTCTAACGGTTTTTGAAATATTGACAGTTGAAAATCGACCATTTACCAAGTTAGACAGCTTGTAAAATCTAAACGGCTAAAGATAGAACAAAACGCTTTGCACTTTACTATATTGGTTTTATAAGCTGTCGTATGACAGCAACTTTAGATTTAACCATTGGTTAAAAAATCCCGGATAAATTTAACCTCTGGTTAAATAAAAAGTTGGTGTCATACGATAGCTTATGAAAAACCAATATAGGAAATTTTTTGGTTTTGAACCAACGATAGGCAAGCACAGCCTTCATGACGTATCTAATGGTAATGACCAAAGACTCATAGAAACGGCTGCGTCCAACAACTTGCTTATAAAGTCGACTATGTTCCCACACAAGAACATCCACAAACACACCTGGGTATCAAATGACCACATCCCTCGAAACCAAATCGACCATATTGCTGTGGATCTACGCCACGGAAGTAACATACTAGATGTCAGAAGCCACAGAGGAATAGATGGAGACACAGACCATTACCTAGTCCGTGCGAAGATCAGAATCAGAATATCACGACAAGATCCTAAGAGAACGATGGCAACTAACTCACAGTGGAATCGGGATGAAATACAGAAGGACGTGAAACAACAGCAATACGTAGAACAACTCAAACAAGAACTAAACTTTGAAGAAGACGGCAATGAAATCGAAAAGCTCTGGGAAGTAACTGCAGATAAAATAATAAAAACCGCGGAGAATGTGTTTGGAAAAACCGGCAGACGAAAGGCGAAATCGTGGTTTGATGAAGATTGTAGAAAACAGCTAGAAAAAAGACAAATCATAAGAAAGCGTATGATACAACTTCAATCCAACGAAAGCAGAGAAAAGTACTCAAAGTAGCGGAAAGAAACAAGACAGCTAATTCGAACGAAGAAAAGGGAATTTGAACAACAGAGATACGAAGCAATAGAGAGAGATCGTCTCAAACCAGGATCCCGAAATTTTTACAAGGCAATATCCTTCGAAAAAAGAGGCTTTAAACCAAGATCAATCACAGCACTCAAAAACGAACAGGGCCGTATTCTCTTAAACGATGAAGAGTTGTCGGAAGAATGGAAGAGACATTTTGAGAAGCTACTAAATGTCGAACATGATGAACCGCATAAAGGAAAAACGTATGTGACAGCGGACCTACCAGTCGAAGATCCCTCTTATGAGGAAACCCAGAAAGCTGTACAGAAACTAAAGAACTCCAAGGCACCAGGATCTGATGGCATAATCGCAGAACTTCTAAAACATGGTGGTAACGCACTTCATCAACAAATCCATAAGCTAATAATACTTATATGGACCGAAGAAAAAATTCCAACACAATGGAAGGAAAGCATCATAGTGCCTATCCACAAAAAGGAGATAAATCGAAATGCGCCAACTACAGAGGAATCTCACTAATTAACACGGCATACAAAATACTGTCAAACATCCTACTCAACAGACTTACTCCATTCTCAGAAAACATCGTGGGAGAGTACCAAGCGGGGTTTCGGGCTAAGAGATCAACCATAGACCAGCTATTTACTTTAAGACAAATTCTGGAAAAGGGATGGGAATACAACAGAACGATACACAACCTCTTTATAGACTTCCGACAAGCTTATGACAGCATAGAGAGAAGCCAAGTGTCGAATGCAATGGCCGAGTTTTCAATCCCCAGGAAACTTATTCAGATGACCAAAATCTGCATGGAAGGAGGAATATCCAAAGTTAGAGTGAACCAGAGCCTATCCAACAAATTTGATTTACGCAACGATCTAAAACAAGGCGACTCCTTATCACCCTTACTTTTTAATATTGTCTTAGAAAAAGCCATCAGAACAGCCGAAATCAAAACCGAACTACTAACCACTAAAGGACACAAACTTCTACTAGCTTACGCGGATGACATTGACCTCATCGGAGACACTGTATTAACGGTAAAGGATATTTTTAATAAAATCGAGAACTCAGCAGGAGAAGTGGGGCTCAGGGTCAATGAAGATAAGACGAAATACATGTGCGTAAACCGAATGGGACGCAGGGATAGAATAGGACAAAACGTGGCAGTGAACAGCTACAACTTTGAAAGAGTGGAACGTTTTAAATACCTTGGATCTACAGTCACGGCTGATAACGACGTCACAGAAGAAATCAAGGGCAGAATACAGTCCGCAAATCGCTGCCTATATGCATTAAAAAATCTGATCCAATCTAAAACTCTGACAAGAAAATCCAAAGTCACTATATATAAAGCTCTTATCAGACCAATAATAACGTATGGGGGCGAAACATGGACAATGACCAAGGCCAACGAAGAAAAACTGCGACGCTTCGAACGCAAAATCCTCAGGAAGATTTATGGCCCCCTCCGCGATGCAAGAACTGACCAGTACCGCATTAGAACCAACGCTGAATTAGCAGAACTGTACAGCGACAGTGACATCATCCAAGAAATCAAAGCTCACCGTTTAAGATGGGCAGGCCACTTACAACGGCTTGGCGATCAAAGGCTTGTGAGATTGATATGGGAAGAGGTTCCAACAGGAAAAAGACCACTCGGACGTCCCAGATTGCGATGGAGAGACAACATCAGATCAGACCTCCGCAAAATGAACATCCACTTCGACCGTCGACTGATGGAAGATCGTACCTTCTTGGTCAGCCAAGACCCACCCTGAGTTGTAGCGCTAAATGATGATGATGATGATGATGAATATAGGAAAGTGCAAATCGTTTTGTTCTATCTTTAGCCGTTTAGATTTTACAAGCTGTGAAACTTGGTAAATGGTCGATTTTCAACTGTCAATATTTCAAAAACCGTTACTTCTAGACTTTTTCGCACAATCCAAATATGTAATAATATACAGGGTGTCCCATTAAAAAAAATTAAGGTTTTGCGGATTTTTGACATTTGACAGGCAATTTTTTTCTTTTGACATTTCTAAAAGATAATATATAAAAAACCACTCAACTTTTCAATTTAAGTTTTTTTGTATTACCTGTAATTACGGCAGGCGGATGTCAAAATATAATGAATAACCTTGTACACCTAAGGCATATAATATTCACTTAGCAGTCGAAGATATGCTATTTTATTGTTTAAATATTCTATAAAATGTATGTTATTTAGTGTTCTACTACACCAGGTTGTGCAAAGCTGAGTAAGTAAGTTAATTAAAGCATGCAAGCTAACTAAATAGGTTCGAAAATTCATGTTTTTCGCACGTTGAGAGGCTGTAAGATCTAAACGGTATAATTTCAAATAAATTAAATTGCTCTCTCCTTTTAATGGTCTATCTTAGCGTCTACTTCCGGTTGTATCGGAAGTTGATATCAAAAGGGAAATTATGAACAACATTAAGGTAGGAATGTGTAATCTATCTTTTCATCGTTTAGATTTTAGAGCTTAGTGCGAAAAATGTCAATTTCCATACGCCAATACTTTAAAAACAATGGAATCTGAGCATAAATTATGCTTAGAATTGAAGCGTTGAGTGGATAAAGGTGTCATGTCTCAATTAAATAATTGTGAGAAAATTGATGTTAAAGTTTTTTGCTTGATACTTTTTGAGTTTTTAGCCATTTGCCTATAAATAGCTTTTTAGTATATATTTCTTTTATGGTGCTCAGCTAGGAAATATATACATTATGTTTGACAATTTTAACAAAAAATTGTTCATGACACCTTTATGGATTATACAAATAAAATATTTTGAAATCATAAAGATGTGTTACGTAACAAGAAAACTTTATTCAAACTCAGTTACATTGCAAACTCATTCACAAAATTTTTAATGGCTTTATTAAATGTTTTCAAAAAATAATGGGTACCAGAATATGTTTATTTTGTTCTTCTTTTTTTCTTTTCCGGTCGCTCCTGGTTATTTTTAAATATCTCTTCATAATACCAACGATATTCTTCTTTAACAAATTTTTGCTGGTCTTTTAAGTTGTTAATTTTTTCTTTTAAAATACATCTTTTAAATTCTTCAAGTCTCTTTACTTTAACATTTTCCGCTTTAACGAGCTTGTGACCAGCTTTTAAAATATTAACTCTGAAAAGGATTAATTTTCATTCAAAGTTTCCTTGTAGAAATATGATCCAAAATCACTAACTCTTATCCACTTAACATTATCTCTAAAATTAACTTTTTCTTCCAGCACGTTCTTTTTTTTTGTTATTTAGATGTAAAATTTGGGGAAGAACTTCAATATCCAAGAAAAAGTGTTTGGAGACTTTGGGACTCGCTTTTTGTATTATCTCGTGGTATTGATCTGGAATGTAAATATTTTGAACTAATCTCATTTTTTGTTCAATCCGGCCAAAATCGCTATCTGAGTCTAAATATGAATGACCAACTTCTGGAAACTTATGGTCTATATTTTGAAAATAACCTTTCAAAATTAAGTATTGGTATAAAGATATCATATAAATTTTTTTGTTTTGTCCGGCACATGAATCTGACCAGATTACAAGGTGGTTTATATTATCGCCATGGTCTTCTTTAAATAGTAGAACGAATCTCATTAGGCAGCTTCCTATTTCTTCACTTCATCTGTTCGCCTGGTTTTCAGTCCATGTAAAAAAAATATGATTTATGCCCTGAATATGTAATGGTATGAATACCAAAATTGTATAACCACATTTACCTCATATAAAAAGCTTTTGAAGTCGATAATTTAGGTAGTGGCATGGCCTGTTGTAGGTCCATTGTCATATAGCACATTTTGTTGGAGCTTATAGATGCTATTTCCCGGTCAATACGTGTGACGAATTTCAAACGTTTCCTACAGTACTTTTTCGAGCCGACGAAATGAATTTGCTTAATTACTTATTTAATTTCCACGAGTCTCTGGTACTTAGAGACACTTTTTACGATTTGGTCAATACTATTTAACCATTTGGACAGAGTAACATACTTGAACGATAAATTTATACTAAAAATTTCCCGAATCCCATTTGGACAGACAGAGTTCCCATATTTTTGGGCAGGGGGACGTGCTACTACGCGTGAATTTTCAGACTAACTTTTTCCCAGATATTTTTTCGGTTTTATACCAACTTTTACGACTTGTTTTCTCCTAGATAAATCTGTATTCTGCACCTGCAGCTATAAAAATGTTTTTACTAAAAGCACTTAAAATTTCGCCGAAAATTTTAATATAGCAATTAGCGTTTTAACATGTTTTGTACATTCCAATACCGCCGAGTGCTCCAAATTTTAATTTTAATTACCCTATTAAAATTAGTTATGTACGTGCTTTTTGAATTCCGATCTAGACCAAATTAAGGTAATTAAAATTAGAGAACACGATTTTTGCATTTCGATCGAAATATCTTTGTTCGGTGAATATTCTTAATAGAAACGCCCCCCTGGCCAATGGTTTTTCATTTTAGAACAAAGTGTTGAGGGGAACCTGCGTGTGAACGTTCGACTAGTGGGCGATATTGTTTCTAGTTAGTTGTTGGTTCATCTAGTTTCGCGTTATAATGCAGTCGAAAAAAAATATATTAAAAGGCGGCTGCACTTCGAGTCTTATTCCGGTTCTGGTGAGGTTAAACACAATGCCGTTTATTTGGAATATATTCCAATAGTAAGTTATTTTATTTTAATATGGCTTAAGATAGGTGCTTTTGTTGTACAATTTTCTTAGGCAAAAATTATTCAACTTTAGACGCGGTTCAAGGATTATTTCTTGAAAGTTGAATGCCAATTTAAATTTTGTTTTTTTTTAATAAAATTGTTATTTTATTTGAATGTTCTCTCTTGGCGATCTAATTCGAAACTTAATTATTTAAATTTTATTTATTGGAGAGCTAGTACAAACTTGAGTTATTTTTTAATTAATTTGAAATAATTATGAAATAATTTGTTGAAATAATTTACTCAGAATCGGTTACTAGCTTCCATTCATTACAACAGACATGGAATCCATTAAAGTAATACACTTCTTTTCAGCATAAAACACAAACCCCTGAATGTAACTCATCTCAAGCCGATAACTCGCAGGCAGCTAATTTAATAAATTTGGATGGCTCTGTGGATTCCAATCCGGAAAGTACTGTTGTAATCAGGAGAAAATCTATCCGACCTAATCCAAATGAAGGGGTAATAATTATTATTATACTAACTTTTTTTCAATATATACCTTAGATTGAGCTCATTGTGCAAACATTCGACAAAGTCGGATAATATAGCATAATAACTGATAAGCCCTAAAACAAAATTTTCTTTATAGAAGTGCGCTAAAAATAGGTCTAATTTCAAAATAAGACGAGCTATTGAAGTCAATTTTTAATATATTAATTCTATTTCATTTCTTTAAAAATCGTTTAAGCGATCCGTAAAATTTATGTTATAACTCGTGTGTTTTCTTTCTTAGTTGTTGCGAATGTTGCAAGTTATTGAAATTGTTGAAAAAGAAATAATCACGTACCACTCTGCTCAAAACGTAGGCATATACTAACGTCTACATGTAATTTTATTACATTCTATTATATTTGATTTACTAAATCATAAAAACGAATTTGCACTTTTCGCAAATTTTGCGTAAATAATATTCTAGAAGCTATATTATCTTGACCAATATCAAAAACCAGGAATAGAAAATAATATTAGTTGCCAGATCACTATTAAAATCAATTAAAAATTATTAGGAACATAACAGATAAAACCGTAAAGGGGTTACCATATTTCCAAAACAAAAACCATTGGTAAGGTTCCTGTTAGTCAAATCGCTGAAGTTACAAAATGAAAACGGTTAACAATTCCTAACATATTATTTATCTTAGGTTGCAGAGGCGATTTTGAAAGAAGATCCTTATGGTCGAGCAACAAATATGCGTATGACGTCATTCATGGACACTAATGGTATACTTGGGCAGTCATCATCGGCCACATTACCACATTATCCAACACAACCGAGCGTACAAAATTTATATTCTAATTGCTCAACAATGCCTTTACCGCAGCATACTTCTGGGAGTATGCCGCAGGCGATGGCAAATGGAAATAGGTAAGATGTTTCAGCCACTAACTAAATAAAAAATATCTAAAAATTGCTGATCGGCCATACACAGGGTGTCCGGAAATACCCTTCGAATAATTTCTCGAGTGATTCTATATAAGAAAACATGAACATTTTTTCATATGAACCTGGGTCCGGAAATGCATAGTTTCCAAGATACAGGGTGTCAAACATTTTTTATAAAATCAATTTTTTATTAATATCTTATACTTAATATTCTTTTACTTATTTTGTTAAAATTTGGCAGTGTAATTTGCAGTAGTAAGGGGCTCATTTAGCCTTAATTAGATTAAAAATATAAAGTCTAGTGGCGATTCGGGGGCATCATACTGAATATTATCGACAACAAAAAATGTGCACCGTTGACTTTTTATATATATTTTTTCGTATTAAACAACTAAAAATACAAAATTTTTGCTTCTTGAATTATTTTCGTATCTTGCTATGTTTTCGAGAACAAAAAATAGAAACCAGTTTATTACATTTCCAAACTTTTTAAAAAACCGGTTTTTTATTAATATCTTAAATATACTTTTTCTAATTTTGTTGAAATTTGGTAGTCTTATCTGTAATAATAATGGGCTGATTTAGCCTTAATTAGATAAAAAATATAAAGTCCAGTATCGTCCGGGGGGTCGTCATACCGAATATTATTGACAATAAAAATGTGCACCACTGACTTTTTTAAACATTTTAGCAATCTAAAAATTCGACATTTCTGCTTCTTGAGTTGTTTCCGTATCTTGCTTCGTTTTCGAGAAAAAATAAATAAGAACGAGTCTATTACATTTCCAACCTTTTTTTTAAATCGTTTTTTTATTAATATCTTAAATATACTTTTACCGATTTTGTTGAAATTTGGTAGTCTTATCTGTAATAATAAAGGACTCATTTAGCCTTAATTAAATTAAAAATATAAATTACAGTGGCGTCCCGGGGGCGTCATACCGAATATTATTGACAAAAAAAAAATGTGCGCCACTGACTTTTTAAAACATTTTATATTTTTTTCGTATTAAGCAACTAAACATACAACATTTTTGCTTCTTGAATTGTTTTCGTATCTTGCTTCGTTTTCAAGAAAAAAAAAATAAAAACCAGTTTATTACTTTTCTTTAGGGCAACAAATTTTACATCAAAAGCTGATAGATAACCATTATTTTTCTGGAAATCAATGTTTTATTCTAGTCATAGAAATTGTTATAATAAATTATTATATATATAAAATATCATCAGGACCGTTTCTTTATCGATAGTGTTGTTCACAGACGAAGCAGGATTTACGCGCCAAGGCGTTGTTAATTTTCACTTATAATATCACTAGAGCTTCAATTATTGCCGGACATTTTGGAGTACATGAATGTTTTGAAAATTATTTTATTTTCTAAAATCATTCGTGTACGACAAAAAATTTCCCGCTTTTAATTGAAGCTCGTGTGGTATTCGGTAAGAAAATTCCACACCAAAATATGGGGTTCCCATTTTTAAAAAGGAAGATCACAGTGAGGTGTCCAACTACCGCCCCATTTCTTTGCTGCCAGTACTGTCAAAGATATTTGAAAAGTGCATATCTGAGAGGATCTTGGGGTATCTTGATTCTGCAAATATCCTGAGTGAAAGGCAATTTGGTTTTCGGCGGGGTCGAAGTACTTCGTTGGCAATCATTGATTTGGTCTCGTTTATTTCTGATGCAATAAATAATAAGGATTATGCTTGCTCTATGTTCTGTGACCTGACCAAGGCTTTCGACTGTGTCTCCCACAGACTGCTAATCGCAAAGCTCTTGTACTACAAGTTTGGTGATATCGCTATTGCTCTGTTGGAGTCTTATTTAAGAGATAGGCAACAGTTTGTGGTGAGTGGTGGTTTGTCATCAGTAAAACAGGGCATAAGTATGGGAGTGCCTCAGGGCTCAGTCTTGGGGCCTCTCCTTTTCCTAATTTATGTAAACTCTCTACCTTCTGATACTCATCTTGGAAGATATGTACTTTTTGCTGATGATACAACTGCTTCTCTTACAGATCATAGCTTTGAGGATGCGGTTGGCAGAATGTGTGAGATGCAGTCTGAGGTAGAGGTCTGGTTTAGAAACAATGGTCTAATTTTAAATCAAGAAAAAACCAACTATATGGTTTTTTCTTTACGCGATATAGGTACGACTCCATTTGAAACTGTTGATTGTTCCAAATTTCTTGGTGTGCACATTGATGCGGGGCTGACCTGGGTTCGTCATACTGATGAGGTTGCAGGAAGGATGCATGGAGCTATCTTTGTTCTTCGTAACCTGTCTAACAGGGTGTCACCATGTATTTTAAAAACAGCTTATTTTGCTTTGTGTCATTCAATTTTATCATGTGTAGCGATTGCGTGGGGACACTCTTCTGGGGCAATCGGGGTTTTTGCTCTTCAGCGTAGGGCTGTTAGAGTGGTTGCTGCTCTGGGCTATAGAGATAATTGCAAAAATGCATTCATTGAACTTGGAATACCAACATTTCCTAGTTTATATATATACCAAAATCTATTGCATATATATCAGCACAGAGACAGCTACCAAACTAACGGTGAAATTCATGGCCTAAACACGCGCGGAGAGGGTGATTTTTCTGTGCCTTTTAGAAGAGTTCGTCGATGTCAGAATGGCCCTGATTACTTTTCGGTAAAATTCATAAATAAAATACCCCTATATATTAGAAGACTCGAGTTTAAAGCCTTTAAAACATTGATTTACCAGATCCTAATTGGAAAAGCCTACTATCATATAAATGATTTTTTGGAAGACAGGGATATCTCATTCCCAGTGTAAACAAGTTCTCTCTACAGTCATTTCTATTCTTTTATGTTTAAGTTAACGATAGTTATTAACCTTTCGTTGGGCGCAGCTGTTCTAGCAAATACAACAGTCTTTCTTTTGACGTTTGCTGTAACATGAAATTGAAACAAATAAAATAAATAAATAAATTATTTAATCTGCAAGAATGCAAGTGACAATTTTTAGAAAAATTATCATTATTGTTGCCATCCGTTTACTTTTCGCAATTGTCTAGTCGGCCATGATCAAAAGTTATGACAGATAGGACAGGCAGTTTCATATGCTTGGTTCGGATATTAAAATGGAGTTGGAGTGGTACTCCACTCCAAGTGGATTTTCGGGCACGTGATCTTGGAGCGTATGGAGTCAACATGTATAGTCGGACGATTCGGAGTTCTTGAACCTTGGAACGACAGATTATTGACGGATTCAAGACAGCTGTTTTCTGCATTCAATTTTAATTTTTAGGAAAAGTGTTTTTTCGAGAGAATTCGGACACAATGTTTGCTCAATTACAAATTTTATTAATGTTTTGTTAAATAGAACCTGTGACCCACCAAATATCCCCGTCTACAACAGGACAAGCGGATACTTACTTATTTCCATACTTTTATAATCTTGGACTACACATGACCACAAAATTTATGCATGTCACCCAAACAAAATTAAAATTCCCAAGAAACAAGACACAAAATGAAAATAGAAAATGACACTTCTCGCTCGATTCTCAAACTACGCAGGCTCACTCCAATATCTTCCTTCTGCGAGGTGGAACTTTTGGAGTAAACTCTTTTTACCCCATTGCACGAAAAGCTTTACCCGAACGGCTGGAGTATTTTAGGTATGCACGGAGTGAATGGCGTGAGCATCCCGAACGCGCCTTTTATAATTCGGATAGTTTAATCGAAAATCGAACGTGATAAACATGTCGCGTTTTGGGAGTGAAAATATAAATATTATTAGAACTGAGGTGCATGCATACATGCAGTAGATTATTTTTAACGCCGAATCCCAACTGGAATCATCCTCTGTCCAAAGGATGGTACAAAAATTGACCTGTTGGTAAGAATACTTTTTCGTCTTGGTTTAAAGAAGCTGCCAATGAAATTGGTGTCGATTCTAAAAGAAATAAAGTGACAAATCACTCTGGCAGAGTCATGGCAGTATCTAGTTTAGCAAAACATGGCGTGAGTGAACAAGAATTGATCAAGATTACTGGACATAGCAACAGTAATTCTATTAAACCATATCTTCAAATGGATGTCTGCCATCACGAAAAGATTATCGAAGCTATGAGAGGGAACACTTCCGGTTCTACTTCAATTACAACAGCTTCAATATCGACTGTGGCAACTGCTGAAACGATGGCGACGACTGTATATTATAATAACTGCACATTTAATATAACCAACAACAATTAATTATTACGAAAGTTGATATATCTACCTACTTAATATTATATTCTTTTTCTGAATTTTGTTCTCCTTTCATAATAAATTTCTTGTATCTCATAAAATAGTGGCTTTATTATTCGATTGCTTATTAGTTTTTGGTGATATTTTATCTTTATTCAATAAATAAAGTGGATAATAGCATGAAAATTACAACTCCAATAAAAGTAGGTATCTATCTACCTGCCTACCTATTTACTGGCTATAATATAAGCAATTTTGTTACGACGAAAAAACTCATTTCCATAAACTTTAGTAGCATAAAAATATGTCTTACTAGATTCAAAACATTTTATAGTCAAGATTCTATCTTGGATTCTATTTTATTTTGCGTTACAAAAAATTACGAAAGTACTTACTTCAAGTACAATGACTTCGAATTTATTTAAAAAAAAAGAACTTATTTATGGCTATATTTTGTTACTATGGGAAAACTAATTTCCGGAAACTTTGGTAGCCTGAAATATGTTTTACTAGATTCAGAACGTTTTAAAGTTAAGGTTTTATTTTATATTGCGTTACTAAAAATTACGGAAGTACTTCGAATTTATTTTGAAAAAAGTATATATTATACTTGTCTATTATGACTATATGAGCAATTTTGTTTCAATTAAAAAACTAATTTCCGGAAACTGTTGTGGCTTGAAACATGTTTTACTAGATTCAGAACGTTTTAAAGTTTAGATTTTATTTTATTTTATGTTACTAAAAATTACGGAAGTTCATCGAGTTTACTTTGAAAATTAAGTATTTATTATATTTACTTATTTAATGGCTATATAATCAATTTTGTTACGTTGAAAAAGAAATAATTTCCGTAAACTTTAGTAGCGTGAAATATGTTTCATTAGATTTACAACGTTTTAAAGTTAAGATTTTATTTCATTGTGCGTTACTAAAAATTACGGAAATACTTCGAATTTATTTTCAGAAAAGCATTTATTATACTTACTTACCTATTTATGGCAATATTATAAGCAATTTTGTTACGATGAAAAAAAAACAATTTCCTTAAATTTTAGTAGCCTGAAATATGTTTTACTAGATTCAGAACGTTTTAAAATTTAAATTTTAGTTTATTTTTTGCTACTAAAAATTACGGAAGTACTTAGAATTTATTTTGAAAAGAAAACATTTATTATATTTAGGTACCTATTTAATGAGTACGTGAGCAATTTTTTTACGTTGAAAAAAACTAATTTCCGTAAATTTTAGTAGCATGAAATATGTTTTACTAGATTCAGAACACTTTAAAGTTTAGATTCTATTTTATTTTGTGTTACTAGAAATTACGGAAATACTTTGAATTTATTTTGAAAGGAAAGTTTTTATAAAGTTTTCTGATAATTAATAATTAATTTAATAGTATGCTTACAAAAACGCAGTGGCATTGGTTGTTACGGTAACAACATGGTTGCTAGGGTAACGAGCAGTACAGCACCGACAAGATAGTGGCAATAGGGAACTTGAACCTTTTTTTTATTTCTTTAATATATTTACCTACCTATCGAGACAGCACACACCAAATATCAGCCCTCAAATCGCAATATTTAATTTGCAATAAACAATTAAAGTTGTGACCGCAAGCTACTCATTTTAAACGACACGTGACGTCACACCGCTTGTTCGATCGGAAAGCAGTAATTGACATATTATCCCAGATAAAGTGGTGGGTTTATCTGGGATATTATCTTAAAATGTCAGTGAAGACAGTATGGCATCGGCAGCCACAAGTATTTAAATATTTACGTTTATTACTGCTTGTCGTTGAATTGCCAGGGTGTTTGTTATAATTCGTGTTGATTTGTACTTTAATCTGTGCTTTAATATTAATAATAATAATGGAAGCTAAGGCCTCTTTCAGACGATACGGATTTTAGCCGGTCCGGTTTTAATGGTTTTAACGTGAGTGGTGCATTAAAACCTTGTGACAATTAGTTTAATGCACTACTGGACTACAAAAACCGGACCGGCTAAAATCCGTATCGTCTGAAAGAGGCGTAAAGACGTTCCCTGCTCTGTCGTCCGTCAGGCGCGACGACAAACGAGCTACTTGACGTCACAACCGGTCCCAGCCAAGGACGGTGCGTTATAAGAATAATTTGAATTATGCAGTTTTTAATTGCTTATATTTATTATACAAAAATAAAAAATTAGTTTTTTTTGTGAACTGTGGTTCTTTTAATAGTATTAAATTATGTGTGTGAGTAATATTTTTCAAATCTAATTTTTATTCAAGTTCCCCATTGTTGCATAACGTGTATCATGGAAAGCTTTTTTACATTGAATAATAATTTTAAAATATATTCATAAAATGTGTCATAAAATTGATGATATTAAAAGCAATCATAGAACATTGACATGATTCGCAGAAATAGTAGTTGCACATGCCCCTATTTAATTTTTAAAAGAAGAACTGTTTGCTGCAGTTAAGGATATAGTTTATCGAAAACACCCATATTTGGATCGTCCATCTCGAAGTAAACAGAATAAAATAGCGTCGAAATATTATATTTATTTCCTCAAACATAAATATTTAATGGAATTGGATGAAATGTATGTTCCTGACACTCCTCCATATTCGCCTTTAAAAAAAGAAGTAATGCCGGAATTTAAGAAGCATTTGGATTTTATACTGAAAAATATGTAAATAGCTTTTATATATTAGATTCCAATTGAACCTTTTTTAATTATATTAGGTAGAACTACAATAAAAAAAAATTTGTTGGGAAACTTGCGCTGATAATTCATTATAAACGTAGCCTGATATAACTGCTGATCATGTGACTTATGCTAAAAAATTTCCACTGTAACCACCTCCATGGTACCCTGGGTAGAGATAATTTCCGGAAAATCAGTACGGTTCCTATGACAACAAGAAACGTAGAAGTGTCTGATTGGTCAAAATGGACTAGTGTGGAATTTTCATAAGAATTATATGTGGGCCGACGAAAATCCCCATGAGATTTTTCAGTCACAGAGAAAAAAATAAATCTTTATTACATCCCGCGATGAAACAAAAAGAAAGAAAAAAAGTTAACGGCCGCAATAATTTATTATAGCAATTTCTATGAATAGAATTGAATTGATTGAACCATTGATTTCCAGAAAAATATTGGTTACCCACCAGCGTTTGATGTAGAATTTGTTGCCATAAAGAAAAGTAATAAACTGGTTTTTTTTTCTCGAAAACGAAACAAGATACGAAAACAATTCAAGAAACAAAAATGTTGTATTTTTAGATGATTAATACGAAAAAAATAATTTTTTTTAATGTCAGTGGCGCACACTTTTTTGTCAATCATATTCGGTATGATGCCTCCCGAGACGCCACTGGACTTCATATTTTTAATCTAACGAGCCCCATATTATTACAGACAAGACTACCAAATTTCAACAGAATCCATCAATCTATATTTACGATATTAATAAAAACCGATTTAAAAAAAAAAGAGTTTGGAAATGTAATAAACGGGTTTTGATTTTTTTGTCTCGAAAACGAAGCAATATACGAAAACAATTCAAAAAGCAAAAATGTTGTATTTTTAGTTGCTTAATACGAAAAAAATATAACATATTTAAGAAAGAAGGCGCACATTTTTTTGTCAATAATATTCGGCATGATGCCCCCCGGGACGCCACTGTCTTTACATTTTTAATCTAATTAAGGCTAAATAAGGCCCTTATTATTACAGATAACACTACCAAATTTCAATAAAATCGGTAAAAGAATATTTAAGATATTATTAAAAACCCAATTTTTTTTTAAGTTTGACACCTTGTATCTTGGAAACTGTGCATTTCCGAACCCAGGTTCATATGAAAAAATTTTCATCTTTTCGTACGTAGAATCACTCCTGAAATTATTCGAACGGCATTTCCGGACAACCTTTATAGGCAAATTTATTATAAACTTTTACACAAGAAAACGCTCAGAGTAAGTTAGGGCTTTGCAAGATGAAATGAGATTTTATCAGTAATTCAATTAACCTAAATTAATAAACTTTGTTGGACATAAAGGAATAAACTAATATAAGATGTTGAAGTAAGTAACTATGTAGTATATTTAGAAGCGTAATACAAGTGCGACCACGAATGAGGTTAACAGGAAGACAAAATATGAAATATATAAATTTTTTTCGACAAAAATGTCTCTTGATAAACATTTTTGCTCTCTAAATAACCCGAATTAATATCGAAAAAGTAACCTTAATATACCTTACACAGAGTACCCGAAAGTCATGAACGAGTAAATTTAATCTATTAGGGAACTATCCTTTATTTAAAGGTTCAATAACTTGTCTAAAAGTAAATTTTATAATAAAATGGGTGGAATGTTAAATTGGGGCAGCTTATCGGATTTAGAAAAAAAATCGAAAATTTACATCAACTGTAGTTAGGATTTTCGGTCACCTGTACAAAATACGTAAATTTTCCTTAAGCCTATCTTATTTCAACGGGAAACGATTTTTTTTATCAAGAATGACGCTGACACTGATTCATAAAAAGTGCTCAAAGGTAAGTAAACCAATATTTCTCGTCGGTGACGTATAGTTTTTGAATATGGATCTAGATTTTTGGATAATTTTTTTAAGGGTATTTAATGTCCCAGGAATAATGGTGTAAATTGAGATAGAATGCTGTTTATCGTGAACATCTGTGTACTGTGTATTATTTTCTTTTTCTGTAGGTACTTTTAATTATTCGATTAATTTTTAGTTTTCATTCTACCATTTTAACATTGATATTTATCGCTTGGAAAATTTTGAGGTGTATACTTTGACATTCAATCGGTAGTAGTGTGATATACAAATAAACCCGCAGTAGTGACAGGCTTAAAAAAGCCGTGCTACATTTACCTCGCAAATAAATCTCATGACAGGCCCAACAGATTTTCACCCCTGATAGTTCTTGCAATCAATTGCAGAATTAAACTTTAGAAAGAACAAAACTAACTTTTAACTTAATAGGCTCATGGACAGAACTATAGCACACTTAAATTAACTTTTTTTTCAGTTGCAATGTCTATCCCAACCGGCCGCATACGACAATACCCACTCATCTGAATGGAGTAAAGATAATAGGCAGCGTTACCAGCCAAAAAAGGACTTGCAATCCTAGTAACGTAATTCATAATATAACGAAGCTCGAACCCATTTACACTAAAATAAATAGGGCTACAAATGAATTATGTCACTACAGTACTTCAAAACATTCCTAAATGATCTAAGTTGAACTATTTACCCATTTTGCTTGTACATAAGATGAAAGATAAAATCTCTAAAGTTGGGAGGAATGAAGACTTTAAAACTTAACTAAACATAGCTCAAAACATAGATTAATAGAGAGTATCTTTTGGAAAAACCGAAAATTGAAGCAAGATGTATATCGTAAATATCTCACAAGATGGGAATTTAAACTATGTTTAATACTAGGTTGGCTTTTATTTGAGAAGTATTGGCGTTTCAAAAATGGCTTTCGAAATTGCTAGAGGAAGATTTCGGATTCTGCACTCCACCTTTCGAATCTCGACAACTTTGATGAAATCAGCCTCGTGAGTGCTTCGTCATATTAAAACTTACGTCATCCCAATATCAAATGATCAAATATCGGCGACATAGTCAAATAACTAAAGTTTAATAGTGAAAGCTTTCACTTTATGTGTATCACATAAGGGCAAAATGTTGTCATATTATTAATAATTGGTAATTAAATATATTGAAAGTCATGACTAACGCACAATAATTATTATGATATAGATTTTTTCAAAGCCAATTAATATTTGGTTTGTGCATAAAACAGAAAATTAGAGATTTATTTTTAATAGACTGGATAAGAATGTATTGGGTTCACTTCTCCTTTATATGTAGGGAGCCGTGGACAAATATACATGTTTCAGATATTACGAGCGGGTTATGCAGGACAATAAAGGGACTTATTTGCTTGCTCGCAGTAACATTAAGCGATTAGGTAATTATTGCTTATACCAGTTTTCTGCTCTTTTTGGATTATATGGAAACATTTTTATGTAGGCACATTCCAGTGTCTTTAGGAATTGCAAATATACTGGCGGAGAAGAGATTTTTTTTTAAGTTATGTTTGAAGTTTGGGTTAGTTTTGGTTAGTTTTTCTTGGTTGCGTCTCCGGGGGCCTTCCGCTCGCTACGGGGGCTCAATCAACGAAAACTCACCAAAACTAACCCAAATTAAAAAAAAAAATCTCTTCTCCGACAGTATATTTGCAATACCTGAGGACACTAGAATTTTTCCATATGATCCAAACATAGCAGAAAACCGTATAAGCAATATTTGTCAGCGATTATTATTTTTTAGGCTCTCAATATATACTTAAAAGAAACGATGGAAATCGGTGTTAAAAAATTAACCTAATTTTGCAACTAAATATACATTTTCACCAAGGAAAGAAGCACCAAAGGTTTAATTTCTAAACGAAAAATTTTAGAAATATATATTAGAAAAAATATAAATTCAATTATCCAAAATTTCAGATGTTAGTATTATGAGCTTGAAGCCGTTGATAGCTAAAGTGTAAAGTTTCTAAAGGTATATGAACATGCTCTTGTCTCTAGTGATTTTAGAGAATTTTACTTTCCCGCACACTTTCCCGCATAGCGTGCGGGAAAGTACTACTTCGCGCACTGAGTAGCGTGCGCAAAGTAGCCACTTTGCGCACGCTCGTAGAAAAAAATATTTATGTATTTGACAAGTCAGTCTGCTTGATTTTTGATCAGATGACATAATGTTAAAAATGACCAACTCGAATCGACGTATTATGGACGAAGATTTATAACGGATGACGTTATTTATGTGAACATAAGCTTTAAACGAAGTAGTTTACTTGGCATCAGAAGCCGTCATCATGCTCTACAGACTTAAATTTTACGCAACATCATGTTCTTCCACATAAGTGATCAACTATTTTCTTTATCAATTGGGGAGCTAAACATTTCTGCTCGTTGGAAGTAACAGATTGAATAACGATATGAGTCAGAATTTTGTTATTAAAAATGATGTGATTATATGTTTACTTTTGTTGTATTAATTTATTGTAATAGTGTTTTTAATGTTTCTGTTAGATTTGTTGAAAGTTAGATGTTGTGTAAATTTTGGTGCAATACTTTTTGGCAGCATTAATGTAGAAATGTAACACAAATCAAAGAAATATTGTGAACATTGAACATTGATATAAATGGTATATTATGATTTTCGTAATAATTAAGAATTTATTTATTGCTTTCCTCTGACTGGCTACTAAACCTTAGCCAGTAACACCAAGTTTCACGGGTTGTTAGAATAGCACGTGAGCTCACGTTATGTGACAATAATATAGTTGTACCTTTACAGCTAAAGACTAGTATAAGAAATTTTGATCGTCACCCCTCTTTAGAATATGTTCGCTGGCCATTTTTAAAAAGTACAATAAATGTTTTTGTAATAACTTTTAGCTTCACCATAATATGTAGCAATGTATCACTCAGTGTTGTTCATAACTGCTGTGAGCGGTCCTCGTATATACACAGTGGCGCCAGCAAGATTGAGTGAAGAATTTTCCCTAAGCGATGAATAGAAAAAATTTCGTAAATTCTTGGCATGAGTAATTGTTTTCCCACGTACGAGTTGACTTTCAGAAACAAATATTTGTCTTATTTTTGAATATTACATAATCAAATATCGGTATGTATTTTATATAATATGCCGTATGATATGCCTATAAGTTGAACTGTTTCCGGAATATTGTAATAATCGTATGCTTGAATTAGCTTTTTAGCTTTTAGTTTGGGAAGTAAGTAGATGGAGTTGCTTATTTGGATTCTGCAACTAGTTAAGTTCTGTCATTATGACGTCATTTTGTGCGCAGCAATTTTGTCAAAATCATTAACAAAATGACATGCATAGGTTATCAAAATGACGCTCCTAAGTCATAAAGCTTATCGAGAAGTGGCAGCAGTAAGATATAAAATTATCGTTATTTGACGGCATTAAACTCATTGATGGACTGACGCCTTACACCAAAGTCGGAGATTAATTTAATAATTCGATAGTTCAACGTGGTCCATGAGTTATGAAAATTCATTTGGCGCAACCGGTATATCAAAAATTAGTTTTAAAATTTGGCCTAGTTAAAGCTTACCAAAAATAGTCTATCGTTTAGACGTACTTCTTCGTTCTGTCTTGCTTCGACCATTGTAATACACTTGACCCTGTACTATATTTATTTTGGATTTTTGACAAATAGCTGATTTGTTTATATAATAGTATATTTAGCAATGAACATTTAATGATGACTATTAAGACACGAACATGAGAGTTACGATAATAGCCGTAGGCGAGTGTCGTAACCAAAGACATATATGTCTTTGGTCGTAACGAATGCGAGGGTCTTAATAGCCATTACATGTGAAGAGTACTCTTATGTTAAATATTTTACATTGATACGAAAATATATCGATTCAATGATATGTAGAAAAATCAGCATATATTATGTATGTATTAATAAATATATATAAGAAGCATCTTTTATAAAAATGATTTAATAAGATTTAAAAAATGTAGAGGTCGTTTAAACAACGGATAACGTTATTTATTCCTTTGACACAATCTGAATTATTACTTTGGCTCCGTTTAGTTTTAAAAAATATTATTTCAATTCGAGTTAAAAAAGAATATGGCCCCATTTGGCAACAAAGGTGAAATAATTCAACATCGACATATCTCAAATAGAGACACCCGTTAATTTAGGGCCAAAATTATATGACCGCGAGAAAGTTGTAAATGTTAATTTATTTCTTAAAATTTACAGAAAACCTACTATTTTGAAAAAGCATTTGTATTTGTTCTGGCTTTTCTGAAATACGCTATCGGATTGCTGTAGCATATTTCAGGTAGGTAATCTTTGTATATAATTATTTTGTATGAAAACGTTTTTAAAATATTACCTGGATATGTTTAAGTATCCTAAGTTATCCATTAAATTTGTTTATATACATAAATATATCTATTAAAATGTGTATGTATTTGACACTTTTACTAGTTTTACTACTTTATAATTTTTTAACGCGTTAAGACTTTGTTATATTAGAATTATAAATGTGCTTTCCCTTGCATATGTATGGCGGCAAATTGAACAGCATATCTCAAAAATGGTTACAATTCGATTGAATCAACAAATATATGAGTTCTAGTATCCATGTGTATCAAATTAAATTAAAATTGCACGTATCATCCCGCCAATTTGTTTTCTTCAAACTCTTATTAGACGGTTTTAATCATTTTTAGATAAGTATTGCACAACTCTTGTTAAAATTGCATTTTTATTAATTATGGTGAACCAAATACACGAGTACGCCAATGAAACATACATTGAAATAAGAATTGTTTACAATATGGTGCAGCCTAATCAGGTTTTTGTATTCTAGTCATAATTATTAACAAAAATTAGCGATATAGTGTATCTTTATTTATAAAAAAAAAAACTGATACTTCAAGGCATCAGCGGCAAATCAGAAGCACTGAAGTAGCTTTTTAGGCAAATGCTTCATGAATTATGAGGCTCTGTTCGATTTGATTAATTATCATCAGTTAATTTTAGTGGCGGATCGAATCATGGGGGTAGACAGGATTTTTTCTCAGGTTAAGTCGCCGAGGGCGGAAAATTTTGGGGGTGCCAAACCCAATTTTTACCCAAAAATCGTTAAAAAAACACCGATTTGGCACCCTCTTGAATGGCATAGCATGAATGGTATCTTGAAAAATGAGTAGGTTAAATTCCCGGGGGGGGGGGGGGCACGGCCCCCTGGCCGCCCCCTGTCTACGCCCATAGATCGAATCGCCTAATTCTTCCGTCTCCCCACCACTGCCTATTATGAAATCTGAAATAGTATTTTACTTTGTAAATATTATATCCTTAACCAACCTAAAAATTATTGAATGCAGCAATATATGGCATTGTTTTTGTAATTAACTTATGTGCTATTTTAATTTTGCCTGGTTCTGTATAGATATGTAACGCACAAACAAAAATGTCTGACTATTTTTGAGACATACTGTAAATCATAAAATATGAACAAGGTTAAACTTAGACAAATAATAACGCGCAATTAAAATTAATATGTATACAATTTTTGTGTGTAGTGGTATCATGAATATTTTGAATCCAGTACCAATATAAAATTTTATAATATCAACGTAGCGTAGATACTAATACAACATCTAGAAATATTTCAGGTTAAGAAAGATATCGTGTTAAGAAGGTACATCAATACCAAATATAGAGGATTTAAGTTATAAGCATAATTTTTTAAAATATCGAAACCCGTTTATAGTGTACTGAAATTATTTTCAGTTCAATCAAAGCCTTGATAGAAAGTATGTACTAAACATATTACATTATATCTGGTAATTGCTACTACTACTACTGAAAGTGGAAATACAAATGTTGATGAATTGCAAAAATTAATTTGGAATTTGAACCAGAAATAAAACCCCTTAATAACATGCAATAACTATGTAATTTTTTAGATATATGATAATTATTTTCTATAGGTATAGCAAATATTTAAAATATATTAAAAAGGTAACATTATACTCAGCTCTGGATATAAGCGGTCTACAATAGGGATATAAAGTTATAGGTGGTTATAGCTTGTGCTCAGATTTGGTTAACAAATAGAACACCACCATGAAACAATATTATGATATATTTTTTTAACGGTGATCAATATTTTGCCTGTTACATTACTTGAAAGTGTAATGTCACGGCACATATTGTGCCGTGGTAATGTATTGGCACTGGTCCAATTTATTGACTATAAGTAAACCGAAATACCTATCTAAAAAGACTTGGTTCGGGCAATCTGCCACCGTTCTTAGAAATCGAAGCTGAAAATCAAAATATTAAATATGAAATACACACATCAAAATGGTCTAGGGCCCAAGAGATGAAAGTCGATTAATTTTAAGAGGAAATTATTTTTTGTTAAGAAAAAATGTTATTATTTGTTGAATATGTCTTACCATATTTGGCATATTTGTTTAAAAATTCATTTAAGTTACATTTTTTGTTGCAAGGTTTGTTTGCCTTAATGCGTTAAGGAACTCCAGTGTTACTGTGAACTGTCAACCAGCTAAGAAATGAGCTCCAAACGTGTATAGCATTCATGTTACTGCTCAAGCTATCAGAAATGGACTATATGAACGCAATCTTAACGCTAGACGTCCCATTAGATTTCCAGTATTATCCCGTAGAAATCGTAGAAGGAGATTAGAATGGGTTGAAGAACATCAAATTTGGCAAGAACGAGAATGGGTATGCATTCTGTTCACCAATGAATTGTGGTTGGTTTACGACCCAAAAAGATTGAGAGTGTGGCCAATACCTGGCAACGCATCTCGCTTGCAAACCGTTCAATAAGTTGAGAGATACCAAGGAGAAATTGTGACAGTTTGTGCTGGAGTTTCGATAGGTGTTCGAACTGATCTCGTTCTTATTGAGGGTTTTTAACGACCAATAAATATCGGGATCATATTTGAGAATCTATTGTTCGTTCACACGCTAGACAAATGCACAACAATGCGCGTCCGCATGTTACAAGAACCGTGAACATTTTTTGGAGCAGCGCAATATTCAGGTATTGCCATGGTTTTCACAAACCCCTGACTTGATTCCATCGAGGGCACTTTTGGGATATGTTGAAAATACGTGTTTAAAATCAAGGAATAGTATTCCAGACAAGGGAAGAGCTGCTAAATTTCAATGAGCATATAGATATATTTCTCAGCCTTTAAGAATGCTTGCAGAATATCATCACTTATATTATCAGTACGTTGTAAAAAATTTGAAACAGCTTTAATAGCACACAGTACCTCAGGATAACAGTGTTGTTTTTCCATTCTGTTAACTTCGTTCCAAGATTGCGCAATTAATTTTATTGAGTTTAGGGTAGTTATGTTAAAAGATTCTTTATTGTCTAATGATTGGATCAGACGATACATAAACTTAAGGCACTTAATTATGTCTTGATCCATTGGTTGGTTGCACGACTGATATGCAATTTGGTGGCAAAAACTATAATCTGACAGTTGTAAGATTTAGACCTTTTGGATGAGCTGGACAATTATCAACCAGAAGCAACATTTTTCTATTTCCATGTCTTCACTTTTATTCCAATCCTTTAAATAATTTTTAAAAATGGATGAAGTCATCCATGTATGCTTGTTTGACTTAAATGACGGGAAGTATTTTTAACATTTTTCATGCAACTCGGTTGTTCATATTTGCATTTTTCGCTACCCGTCATATTTGTACCAACCCAAGCGGCGTACCTCAACTTGGATTGCTCCCTCCTGTTCATATTTGCATTTTTTGCTATCCGTCATATTTGTTCCAACCCATCAACTTGGATTGCTCCCTCCCACACACTTTCCTACCCTAAATTTAAGTTATTTAAGGGTACGATCTGGAGTTATCTTGTAAAACAGTCCAGTCTTGTCACCATAGAAAATATCATCGCAGCTGTAATTTTGTGCATTATTAAGCCACTTATCCTCTAACCAGTTAAACACCACTTGTGTATTAACATCTTCTGCTTCACCAGAAACTTTCCCGATGCATATGTTTAGACGAACTTTAAAACATTAGAGCCAACCGGTAGCACAGCTAAAGTCCACACCCCCTAATTTCCTGGATACGTTTTGGCTTTTCGCTTTTAGAACTGGACCACTTATTGCAGTATTTTCCGATTTTCGGATCTCAATCCATCGTAGAAGTATTTGACGTACAGGATTCCTAATTTTTGTAATTTTGTATGATTTATTTCCACTGGCCTGCTTGATTTTTTCCTGATTTTTCTAGATTGTAGAAATTGTTGTTTTTGTATTTTTTCGTTTAACCATTTCCGGTTTACCGATGCCACTCTCATTACTTTTAATAATCTCTATCTTTCCTTTCAATAGTTATAGACTCCTAAGTCAATCCGCCATTTTAAAGAAAAACAAAAAATACTTCTATACACATTCCCATAACACCAGCAAATTTAAACTGACATCTAGGCCACGCTGTTCGAGACACAATTCTGCGATTGATTAATAACATTTCCCTGTTGCCTCCGGGAACCACCACCACCTGCCAATAGCGTACACGCGTTCTTGACAACACCTTCCCATAAAACAATTAGTTTGGGTTAGGACGGCTTCTGGGAATCACCGTCCGGTAAGATAAGGCATATGACTATTTTACGACGGGAATTTGGCAGTTAAAATTAAATATCGCATGCTATATCCGGTAAAAAATAAAGAGTATTTTCCGTGATAAATGGAAATGCGTACGTCTGTAGTTTCCTGCTCCAACTTTTTCTGAGAAATCATTAATAAACAAAGTATTCATTTTGTTAACCAAATCTAGTCACAGGCTGTAAATTCATGATTTAATAACAATCAAAATAGGTTTTCTTGACCACTATTTTAAATAACGAAGATAATAATACCTCTCATCATATCACTAAACATCATATACATTTCTCTCATTCTTAGTAATAAGAAAATAATATAATATGAATAATTAGCATAAAAACCTTAGCTTTTGTATTACAGTTATGCTTGTATGGTAGTCATAAGAACCCCAATAAATTAATAATTATTCACCTCTATTTACGAATATAGCATAATTGCAATAATTACATTTGAGGTTTACATATGAAGGGAGCTGCTTACTCAAAATCATTTTGTTCAAAACTTAACACTGTTGTGGTAGTAAACGAAGTAAAGGAAGGAGTTTCCGTATCTCAAATCCCCATAGATTCAATAATAGAGCTATTTTTAGGTATGGGTTATCAACAATCTTTTATAAATGCTGAATACCAAACAGCACAGATATATCTGATAGTTTGGTTGGCTTTAGACTCTCACATGGACCCTATAAAATGATTCTGTTATAGCCATGAATAGGGATGGGCAATATAAGCTTTTAGCTAGCTATACATACGTTTTATTATCGATGAATTGATATTTAAATATATTCGGTAAATATTGACATTCAATGTCCGTTGAGGAACTAGAAGTGGTAGGAAAGGCTGTGGTTTTTAAAGAAGCTGTAAAATCGAAAAGCCCCAGGAGTTGACGATACCTAATGCACTATTGAAAAAGTGGTTATAAGCAACTTGTTGATAACTTAACCGAGTTGTTTAACATCATTCTAGATACGTCAACAATGTATGAATCGAAACATCATCATACTTATTTTTAAAAAGGGTCAGAAGACTATACCTGAAAACAACGCAGACATAACACAGTGATGAACAACAGGGATTTAGGAAGAGCCATCGAATTTAACAAGCCTGCCTATGCCCGTTTTGTAGATCTAAACAAAGCGTTTGATTCAATTAGCTGGTGACATAATAAATAATGGGTGAAATAACAAAAGACGTCACATATCTTAACTTGTGCTAAATAACGGTAAAATCAGTACAATATGCTTCGCAGATGATCCTGTCATATTAGTCAAAGACAACTTTTGAGATTCTACCGCATTCTAACGCAACTGTACATTATGTTTTAATCTACAGAAAAGTCGAAATATACGACGTACGCCAAAGTACCTACCAGCCAATTGGTACATTGGCAATCGATGATTGAGCAAGTTATACACTTCAAATATCTTTGGATAGAAGTCTCTAATAGTTAAAACTTCGCAAAATATTTAAAGTGGGATATCACAAAATCATCTACATATCTGAGAGATGTGGTCCCTAGTAATAGGTACATGCAAATGAACAGCAAAAGGTAAGAATTTATAAGACCTGCATTCTGCATTATACCAATAATCACATATTGAAGGAGTGGCTTGATCACGATCAAGCCATAGATGTCCTCTATTTATGGGAAAGTGGATTAACCTTTTTTTTAACAGATACATATTTCTGCTGAATCTGCAGTAACCTTTCAGAGCTCCGACCATTTGTTGGTCTTTTGTTTGCAACCAAATTGCCTCTACTGAGCCCCTCGGATCTGAGATTATATCCTAAGCCTGTCTGTATTCATACTATTCATCATGTTTGGACTTTGCGGCAAAACTGAAGACCCTTTATCTAGAAAGCCTATTGGCTCAGTCGACCATACTTTTACTCCTTTGGTTTCTGCTGGTTTCTTTCGGATATCTCTTCACTCCTGAATTAACATCGTTTCTCGATTGCCTTGAAGGCGTTCCGATTGCCTGCATAGAAATAAATATGCCGTTCTGTGCCTTGTTTAACTTCTTACTTCTCTACTTTTAGAATAGCCTTTATGGCGACCCCGGTTCCCAGGTTCATTCCGTATGGGTCATCCATCTTCTGTTTCTCAGACCTTTTACGATGCGGTATTCGATCTTCTGACCATTGTATCCTTGTTACGATTCCTTGCACACATTTTTTGCTTAGTCTGAAGCGCCGAGCATCAGTCATAACCGTTGTAGCTGACAAGATAAAAATTCCGCCCATCCTCAGGATACATATCTGAAAACGATCCACTCAAATTCTTCTGTTTGGACTGATTTTCTTTTCTCAGATTTGTTTTTTTTAAGGAAACTTTTTGTCTTAGTTTATTTAAGGAGGCAATGACTCCTTTAATTCAAAATTGAAAGATATCTGGAGGTACCCGAAACTGAAAATAAAAGTTCATCCATGATGAAAGGTTAAACAATGTCTTGTTTTTCTATCATTATTACTGAGCCTAGAATTGGTCTGTAGACTCTACTGTGACAAGGAAACGAGACGGTTGAGATGCATCTATACCGATCTTTAGGGGGAAATCAAGAAGATAGATCTGTAGGAACAAACCAAAACCCATGGCTAAAAGTTATAAGTAGATATCTCAATACTTTCATAGGCTAAAATGCTTGCCATTTGAATCACCAGCCTTCCTAGGGTGACGGCATCATAAGAAAAAACATTATATATATCAATAATTGTTATGATCTACTATCAATTATGCAACTTTGTTGAGCCCGGTATTTCGAGTCCAGATGGAAACTAGAAATATACATCACAGTTCCTATTTTAAGAAATTTGGACAAAATGTTTTTTGGAAGTTAGCTTTTCATCTGATACTAATTTATTAATAATTTAACTGTAGTACGATTTGTTCCGTTTTCTATGAAGAACAAGATACTAGATGTAACTTATACTACAATATTTATTTTAGATATAGAACGATTTTGAAATATGCTTGTTTGAAATTCGTTGGTATAAGAAATTAATAAAAGGGCTTGTATTTCTTTACTAAGGATCTACAGTATTGTAATATAATAATAAAACATTATAATTCGTAAAATCGGGTCTTGCGTTTTTAAATAACAAGCATATTTCCAAGTTATTGGTCTTTTTGATATTAATGAACGTGGAGCAAGTTACCATATTATTTACATATTGTTACATGTCCCGGACACAATAATATTAAATTTAAGCTTACACACAGACTGTTCCCGAATTGGGCAATGAAATAATTTTATGTCGTTTGTCTAAGTAATATGTTATATTAGTTACATTTTACAGGATATTCACAATCTATACAGACTGGACAATGATTTTGGCATAGAACCTTTCCCTAAAATTAATTAAAGGCCTCTCAAAATTTTTGTTAGGAAAAGCAGCTTCATTTTCGTCACTGGTAGCTACTATAAATTATGAGCATCGTTTTGTGAGTAATACTAAATATCTCGTCCGGAAAGGGTTGGATTAGTCCATTTGCGTTGTCTATTCAAGATAAAGATTACCACCGAAATTGCTGACCAATAATTATATTGCAGGGCAAAAGTTGGCGCCATGCTCGTTGGTATAAGCATTGTTTATATATACATTATACAGTAAAGACAATGGTATAGGTATTGAGTGTGGAATAGTCTTAGCATCTAATATAACAATGGAGTTTGCATGTAATGTATACTCTTGATTTCACCTGCAATTTGAATACGAATAAAACTAAAGGCCAGCCAATTTGATTTTAAATTGAAATTGTCTTGTTGAAATTATTTTTGATTTATAATTTTTGGATCGTAAATGTTATCAGTGTAATACAAGCGCATTGTAACTTTAAGCTTTGTGAGGACATGGAATGTGCAAGCCGACCAACACCACAAAACCGAATCAATTTTCACCATCTCGAAAATGTATGCGGGGTAATAATAAGTTCAAACGAAATTAATTATCCTTGACTTGGAGGTGAGCTGAATTAAAAATTAATTATAGTTTTCAATCAAAAATAATAAAATGTATTATTATCAATCAGCCTTTATAACAAATTATTTTTTTTAATGGCATTTTTTAGATAAGCAAAATATGATATTGCTGCTATAACCGCTAATTCGGAGATAGTCTGTATATTCCTTCCGATTGTTATCCATTTATTATCCTTGTTCCTATGTGGAATGGTAAAAATGTTCGTAATAAAAATGTGTTCCATAAGTAAAAATATATCCTAAACTATGAAACAGCTATCTAAGTACTGGTTGTGAAGTATAAACTACAATGATTTCTATATGAGGTTGTATTAACAGGTTAGAAAGAAGTGAATCGGTTAAATCTAATTATTACATTTATCCTCTTTAATGTGACCGCGATAAAGAATTAGAAGAAGTGTTATAATATAATCCAGTATATTTTTCTCTAAAATTGCTTTATATCAATCAGCGTTCGTGCTACATCCTACTAAGTTATATCTGTACATAAACTTAATTTTAAGCATACATGAGGTTGTGCCCATATATAAACTGAATAATGTTCCCTCTCTTTTTCGATTTTTTTTCCGTTTAATATCATTTACTGAATATATTATATTGATATTTCTGTAATATGTTGCATTCATATATGTAGGTAAATAAATGATATTAATTAGTATCTATATTAGTGTCTGATTTTTACAATGAAACCCTTTCATCGTCTGTTATAAAAGTGAAACTAGCTATAGTTGATACCGTATGGAAGCTCACTCTCAAACGTATAACTTCAGTATTCTTATGAACATTATTTAATTCGTATTGTTACTTTTCATTTTAATCATAATGCCATATTTGCGAATAAATTATGTAGTTTTAGACATACAATAACCTATCTAAATGCCAACAAAACATTTAAATACTTCACATCATTCATATTTCGTTATCCGGGGGGTAAGTATTAACTATAATATTATATATGGTTATAATATAAACAAATTCTCATCCAGAGATAAAAAACTAAAACAAACCTTTTTGCGACCTGTAAGATCTAATATGGCTGGCTCTGTTCTTAGAGCACTTCTAGTTTGGGTTATCACAGCCTTTCTATTGTGACTTAGAAACTCTTAATCAATTTCTTAGCTTGTCTCTGGTCAGCCCACAAATGAGTTCTGGTCCCACCGACGAGCCGGCTTTGGCTATTTCAGCGGCTTTTTCGTTAATTCTACTCTACTCTACTACTCTACCCATTAGCATATAATAGGAATATGTTAGTTTTCGAAAGTCAATACCACGAAAAATAGACCATATGTAGCTCTATGGCAGAATGGTCAAATTATCACTTGCGGCCATTGAGCATTTTAATTTTTTTATGAACAGATCAATACTACTTACATGTTAAATTTTGCGAATTTCAATTTCCAAAAACATCTAAGCAAAACCTCATTTCCATTAAAGTCGTCTGCTAGAAACAGTAAACAGATTAGAGAACACTGGTTGGTACAAATCTGTACTGCATACTTAAAGATGACAATATGCATATCTTGATATGCATAGATGCATTGAAAAAAAAACGGACGTCCTAGAAACAGTTATCATCAACAATATCTTAGAAAAACATGTCAGAACCTACAAAATTGATGCAAGCAGGCCTAACATTAGACACCAGGGAAATACGAATACTCTAAAGCTGATAATAGTGATAATCATTAGCTAAACTGGCAAGAACGAAAAATCGCATTTCCATAGATGTAGATATAAATCAGGTTAGTTATTATGAAATTAACTGATTTGGTTACGTATCTAGACTAATAGGGGAAAATTATATGAGTATCTGCATTCAATATTCAGCTATCCAGCCATGACATTCTTAAAAAATTCTGAGACAAATATCCTGCCTAGAAACTTCATATCCATGATAAAATAACGAACAACCACGAAGGTATCAATTTAGAACATCACAATAAGTGTGCGCCTTGACAACATCACATATGAGAAAAGCAAGCATCATCATTTTTCGCAGACAATACTCGATCACATAACCAAATTGAGTATGATAGTAGACCGTCTATGCCAAGCCAATATATCTTTAAAGTTAGGTATGTGCGAGTAGCTAAAATAATATATACATATATTGGTCCGGGCTTCAAGGGCAGAGGAAATAAAATTCTTCGAGATGAAGACACACTTATCTACATCCACAGATAGAAATTTCCTAAACCTAAGAAAATCAGATGAGATGAAAGTTTCTTAGGACTGGAACTCTCAAACTTTTTAAAGATAATTCATATGTAATGTAACTTTGCATTGATGGTTAGAATAATTCACAGAAATGAATAATAGCAGATATGCTGTTAATATAATATCCCACACCACAAACAGATTCGGTAATTATGATGTTCCATTTATAGCCTTTTGGCCGATCCACTTATAATATCTTTACCGGTAATAGTGATTACATCAGCAAAAAATATAAAGATAGAAACACGAGTGGAAAAGTTAGCAGCTAAAAAGTTGCCAGTAGAATATTAAGTACATGCATGGACGAATTAAAAAAAAAAGACTAGAATGATGGAACAGTATAGGTAACATTGTAAAATGTACATGATTGTAGAGTAAAAGAGGATAATATGAGACTAACAAAAACCGACATTGTTTAATCATTAATCCTTAGTTTTGACTTTTGGTAACTGAAGCCAAGAAGAACAATGCCGAGCATTTATTTTCATGATAATTCCAATATAACAGTAATTTCTACAGCTGGTATTCAAGGAATGAAAATAATATGCTGATATTAGTTTTTAAAAAAATAAATAAGAACCAGAAATATTACAAAGAATATACTTATTTAAAGAAATATAAAAATACACAAATACTAGGAGCTGCCTGAAACCTGCCGATACTCTCGAATGTACTAGTGAAAACAGCCATTGTATTGGAATGAATTTTGATCGCCAAACAGCACCGTTTTGACTTTAAAACGTATATTTGTATATTAACATGCTACATTTTGTGACAAATTGTTCCAAGTTGTATCATCTTCATGTTTTTCAAAAATATGGCAGGATAGGCAATAGTCTCATATATTCAAATTGGAGTGTGAATTTTATATTGAAAGAAATGGTTTACTTGCATTGTGCAGAAATTTAAGAGATATATTTTATTACTTTATAAATTCTTTATTTTAGTGTATACCCCTAAGATAAAATAATGGTACAACAGTAGATGCAACTAAAACTCGTCAATGTCGTCTTCCTCTTCCTCTTCCATAATGTCTTCCGGCGAGCTCTCGGTGAAACAAGCTAAACATTTGTCTCCCATATCTTTCCAGCATTCTTTGCAGTAAATAAAATAGCAACCCTCATTTGTACATTCAATGAAATTGCTGAGTTTTCTTGGTTCAGGCTCTTCACAAATCTGAAAAAACGATAGTTCAGTCAGAAGGGTAAGTAAAGGGCATATGTTAATTAATTTTACTTTTAAAAAAATTTTATTACTGCGATAAACAATATGACAATATATCATAATAGAACAGTAAAAATTTGAGATGTAAGTAAGATAGTGGATAGGTAGCCGATACCGCTTATCTGAACTGTAGCTCATTGTTTGTTTCTTATTGGTCGAAATTTAGTGCGAAAGAAGCGGCATATAATCTACTTAATTTATTCAGGAATAGTGTATCTCTATAACTTTTGGTAGACACATGAAATGGGTTAGAGGTTAGAGTGTTAAATGTTTTAAACACGAACCGGAAAGCGTAATAAAATAAATTATACTAGTATGAATATAATTGCCCTAAGTTGACATAAGCTGAGATTAATTAACTACGAGAACTTCGAACCATTTTTCACCTTTCCGCCACAGTCTTAACCTTACCAAGCATTTTTTTCTAGCACACTTAAAAAATTTCAGCCACTGACATTTTCCGGGGTATTTAGTAGACAAAATTTGACATATGTTGTAATTTTCTTCTAGACGCCTCTCCCGTGCTTTTCTCTCAACATTTTTTTTCATATACCTGTAAAGTTAGTTCACATAAATTCCCATACAGCACGTCCAATTTAAATTACGTCTCTACAAGATATACACGTGAGAAACAAAATATGTTATGATGAAACTAATTGTTGATCTAGTACTGACGTACACATATGAGATACACCTATGTTTTTGTTGATAGAATTGTGTGATATAATGTTTAATAATTGTATACCGTATGCACTTAAGATTTTAAACATTTTTATATAACGTAAAGAAGGATCATTAGAATGTTGAAATTTGACGTCCGTAAATGATGCCTACAAGGTTTAAGTCATATGTATGTGTGATGCTTTATGCAATATTTGTACCTACTGCATACACCACGTAAAAGTGCGATATACACACATGATGCAAAAAACTATATATACACTCTTTAGTTGTGTCTTGTCGTATCTACATTCCACCATTCAGAAGCACGTCACAGTGCGCGCGCAAGCGTGAGCGTGAGCATACCGGGCATGTGTATCTCATGTGTATCCTCTTTCCTCTATAAAAGTGGGGTAGTACATTCACATCATATAGCAGCCATTTTTGTTTTATCATTTGGGAAGACGCGGAAGTGTGTGTGTCTCTGTGCACTTTGAAACGGATTATAAGGTATAGTAAAAATTGATAAATACTTTATTACTCCTAGGTACCATTAATATTGGAGCTACAATGTTTAATAATATTTATAACCCAAACTAACCCTATGCACCTAAGATTCTTAACATATTTATACAAAGTACAGATGGATCATTGGAATGTTATTGAAATTTAACGTCCGTATAGGTCCCTACATGATGCTTACAATGGTTTAATGTAATTTGTTGGATTTCTACCTAACATTTTTATGTACCTATACTAACGTAAAGTTAATTGGGTCGTTAGAATTTTGAAATCTAACGTTCGTACAGGATGCTGACAAAGTTTAAATCATTAGTGTGGTGATTATAGCTTTAAGTAAAATTTTGTGTATACACCACGTAAAAGTAATAGTACAGTGTAATAGCATACACTCTGCTGTTGTGTGTTGTCGTTTCTACATTCGAGGGAGATGGAACAATGCCAGCGCAGAGCGTTAGCATGCTGGCCATTTGTATCTCATGTGGTAGCAGGTAGTAGTCATTTTACCATTTGTAAAGTTCTGGGGTGGTATGCACTTTCTTATTATAAAAAACCTAGGCGGTCATGGAAATCGAGTAACGATTCTCGCTACACTGATTTTTGATACAAAAATTTTCAACACCCTTTGATGCATGTCAAATATAAAATCGTAATGGATGCTTACATTTGCGATGCACCGGCACCAGCTCGTTCATATATAACTCAAAGGCCATACTGGGTATGGATGCTGTAGGAAATGCACAATCAAAGGTCATTGGGTATCACGGCGTATAATGTTCTGCACATTTACTTTTATTAAATTGTAAAGTGAACATCCTTCAGAGTATTTACAGTTACAACCATAACAATTGATCTTTTGTGCTCAGCTTATAGGTACTTTTTTGTATTATTGCAGTGACTTTATGAAAGACTCTTGTCCAATACCCAATTTACCAAATTTGAGCTCCAAAACGACGTGGCGGTCTGCGAATGGTTACGACAAGCAACCAACCGACTGGAGGATCTTTTTTTGTTTCAAAAAACGAAGAATGGCTGAAAAGAGAGCTGCTGAGCTGCAACAAAGGCTGGCAATGTATAGCATAAGATATATTTGCGTTTTTATTATGTTATTTGAATATTTTCAATACATTTTAACATTCTTGTAAAAGTTCTAGTGTTTTCCTACTTCTGCTTTCTGTTGCACCAATTGATAGCGTTCCGTAGTAGTAACTATATAAACTGAACGGCTAAAATATGGAACAAATTCGTTTCAAAGTCAGGTATTGATTTTTTAGGAAAATGCTCCTACACGTCCATTTTAATTTTTTGTTCTGCTTTTTTGCTCTAAAATGAAATTATACAGGTTGTGTCAAAAATCAGATTTGACATCAAACTTAATTTATTTTTAAATGGAACACTATTGCTTCGGATTTTAAAAAATAGTGTTTTATTTAAAAAAAAATTGACATCAAATCTACTTTTTTGAAACACCCTGTATATTTTCTTTTTGATGCAAAAAAAAAACGGAAGAGAAATTATAATTGACGTGATCGAACATTTTTCTAAAAAGTCAATACCTGATTTTTAAATGAATTTGTTCTATATTTTAGCCGCTCTTTGTATATTATGTGGAAAGAAAAAAAGAACAATTTTAAAGGAACTTTTCTTCAGACAGACGCTTTAGGAAAATAAAAGTTTCGCTACCCGCTCTTTCGTTCTCATAAAACCATAATATTAATTATTTTTTTAAAATACCTGTTTTGAGAACGAATAAAGGTCAGGCGGCAAAACTTTTATTTTCCTGAAGTAGCTCATGAAAAATTGGTTTCTTTGACAGAGCGTATGCATGGGGCGACGGAGCTACATATACACGGAATAGTATATTTACGTCCAAATTGAGAAGGACGAATGCCATGTGTAAACAGAGTTTAAGCATAATACACAATCACTGTGCAGCCGATAACACACTGTGGATCATTTAAGTTGTGTATATGTAAATGGTATACTGTGGCTACATTGTGAGGCGGACGTTTAACCTTTGTGCATACGTGTGTACCTGAAATGTGTAAACGTAGCACATTTACATCGTAGAATTGTGCAACCCTGTGTCTGCATCTAGATACATCGTCACAATGCGAACACATCGTAATCGTGATTTGGTGTGCTGTATGGGTTATTAGTCGAGTCCACAAATGCCTCAATAGAAAGAAAACACTTGCCCTGAAACTGAATACATGGAAGTACGCGATTTCACTCCGTCATATTTAGTAGATGTAATATACAGCTCTCGCACTCTCACCCCTTATATTACCTAAATTCACACTACTATCCCCCGACCCAACCAAGAGATGGCTCCACCCAGTCTCCACGACTTTATCTCCACCAAGAACCATCCAACCTAACTCATTCCATCATACCCAACAGCTTTCTATTAAGAATACTATTTAATCCTTCAACAACAATCCGATGGGTTGCTCATCAGTACCTATAGATCCATCTAGGTATTATTTAAAAAAAAAACACTGTTTCTTATACATACTGAGATATTGTAGTCTTATTACATGAAACATAATTATCTTGTGAACTTGGTGAACCGCCTATTTGAGGCCTCAAATCTGATCGATTGTAATATATTAAATATAGTCATTTTATTTGCAGGTGGTTTTATAAGTATTTGGTAATTTTCTCCAAATATATAATAGCTAAAAAGATTTTAAATTTTTTATTAAGTAGTTTACTGGACTACTTAATAAAAAATTTAATCAAACTTAGTTCTTCACTGTTGAAATCTTGGAACTGCTTCTCATTATTTATATGGGATAACAAGATCTATACAGAGTTAATTTTTAAAAATCAAGCTTATTAACTATCACTGATATAGTAGAGTTGTCTATTTGTTTTGCTAGCTGAGGTGAGCAAATTCTCGTTGGATAATTGCATCGACTTGAAATTTTCGTTTTGTCTCACGATGTTTTTTAATGATTTATTGAAGAATTATATAATATTCTTAATAGATGGCTGTTGGAGAAGAGGGAATAAGTTAGGTTGGAGGATTTTTGATGGAGATAAACTTGGAGAGTGTACCATCTCTTGCTTGGATAGAGGGGCAGTAGTGAGAAGTTAGGTAGAGGGATAGCGGTGTGAAGTTGCGTAGGGGTAGTTTGTAAAATAAAACTAGAATACTCCAAGGAGCATACTTGCAATATTTTAACAATTCTTATCGCAGAATGTTTACGATTTTTTACTGCAAGTAGGGCAATTTTCATGCAGAAACGGCTTCAGATAATAAATGTCACCCAAAAATATTATATTGATTTCGGTAAGATGGGTAGTTATTCATTTTAGCCCCTATGTTCTATGCAGCCATAGAATACTTCGTAAGACAGACTTACAGAGTTTTAAAACTAATACAATTATATTCAAATGTGATGTGAAACAAGTAGCGTTAAAAAATAAGGAATTTTGTATTTTGATCATATAGAAAAAAGGTTACTTTACTGCTACTACAGATAATTATTGTAATATATATAAATATTCCAAGAACTATTTTTTAATGCAGATCAACTGAATAAATAAGGTTTATTTCATTTTTATATTTAACTTATGTACCGAAAATGACAAACAATTGCATTATTCATACCTCATAAATGAATATCTTCGTTTAAGAGTTTCATTATACAAAAATAAAATCCTCTTTTTTTCTCGCTTTCTAAAGAAGTGGGAGCAAATAAGTCTTCTCGTTCTCTGAGTGTAAGCCTGTATCCACATGGTAATCCATATTGTAAAGAACGTTCCATATATTTTATAAATATAAGACTTGGATAAGGCCGTCGGTCTGGGCAAACACTGTTCATTGCTACGTTCTATCTTAATGCGTTTTTTAATATTAAATCCTTTTACCAAAGAACGGAGAAGTGCTGCTATCATGCCTGTACCTACGAGTAAATTAAGAAGAGCATAATTTTATCTCAGTACACTGTATTGCACAATTTGACCAGTTGTGAGTTTCATCTTTTTCACAGACTTAATAAATGAAAAATCTTATAATAAATGTTGATATCTTAGTAATGATCCTTTTAATAATTGTATACATGTTGCCTGAAACATTATAAGGGAAGCGAGAACAAAAACGGAAAGGATTGTTAGATTTCAATAAAAAAATTTGCTGTCAATAAAAAACTGATTTTCGCCATGGCATGTCCGTAATCTAATCTTGTCCAAGGCTTTGCCAGTTCTAATTTTTTTTTTCATTCATTTCAGCTACTCTCTCGAGTCACTAAGTAAGCTATAAATATCCTCCCACTTTCACACATTTTCTTTATAACAAATCTGCTATAGTTATTGCTGGTAATTTTTTGAGAATAGTAGATTTGCAGAAGGCATTCGATTGCGATGAACTTGATATGTTGTCGCAGACATTAAATTACTATACTTTCTACTCAAATACGGGGCAAATTTAATAGGTTTCTATGATCTTGGGAGCCTTTTTCCAGTATCAAGTATCTAGACTATATTTTGACTCCCAAATAACATGGAATATCTATGTAGATAAATAGAGTGCCATTTGATGTAATTCATAGTTCAGGTTAGTATGTTCGTTGCGAGTCTAGTAGATGGCTTAAATTCAATCTGGTAAGATGGTAAGACAAATTCTACATTCCCTAATAAATGAAATACAGTTTGACACTAGCACGGAGTTTTGATGACAGTTCATAAAAATATCAAGGATATGCATCAGGTATGTTGATAAATATAGGTACCCTAATCATTATGTATTACAGCTAAACTCACTCTCTAGGTCTTAATGTTAATCCGTAACTTGCAATCCAAGCCTTATTAGCTTTTAACACACCTTCCCTCACGACGGGTGACGAATATCAAACAGAGTTTCCTTTTAAAACATGTAATACTTTCCGGGCCCGAGTTGGAAAAAGGTACCGCTTTCTACGACGAAGTGACATTTTCTTGACGACTTATTTACTTTCAACGGGCCTCAAGTACTCAGAGCCCTTTTCTCCAGTTGGTCAATACTGATTAACCATTTGGGCAGCGTAATTAATGAGTTACCGAGCGTGAAGATATTTATATGACTAAGAGCCCCATTTTTGGGCAGCATAACGTGCTATCGCGTGTGAAAAATATTTTTTGGCTAACTGTTTCCCAAAGACTTTTAGCCTTTTATACCATCTTTCATGGCTCGCTTTTTGTTGTTCTACTCGAGAAATCTGGAATCAGCACGTGCCCAGCTATTAAAATGTGTTTACTAGCACTTAAAATTCCTAAGTCGCCGAAAATTTTAATGTGGCAATTAGCGTTTTAATATGTTTTGAAAATTCCAACCTGGGTTTTAGTACCACCGCCTTTTCCAAATTAGGGTAATTTAAATTTGTTATTCCAGTTAACGTGATTTTTGCATTCCAATCCCGGCTCTTTCACTCGCTGAATATTTTTAATAGAAACCCCCCTACAAGGTTTTATTTTTAGAGCAAAGTGTTGAGGGACCTTTTTTTGAAGCGCGCAAGTAGTGGGTGATAGTCTTTGTAGATAGTTCATGTAATCACGCGTTATAATGCAGTCGAAAAAGTCAAGTCTGACTCGGGTCTTGTGCAATTAAACACAATGCCATTTTTTGGATTATTTTCCAATAGCAATTATGTTATTTTAGTATTGTTGCACATTTTCATGCATTTTCCTTAGACAAAATTAAACAACTTTAGACGCGGTGCGGGCATTATATCTTGAGACTTGAATTTCAATTTAATTTTTAAAACCAAATTATTATTTTATTTGAATGTTCTCTCTTGGCGAACTAGTACAACTGAAGTTGTTTTTTAATCAATTTAAAAAAATTATAAAATAATTTGTAGAAACAATTTAACCAGAATCGGTTACTAACTCCGGTTCATTACAAGATTTTGCAAAGTTTCCATACATTAGGATATTTTAATTTCCTTAAACATGCATTGAAAATCATAGCAACTATTCGGGCAAAAATAAACTTAGTCTTTCACTAGAAAGGCAGGAATATTATCCAAACTCATATTTCTCTTTGGTTTCAATTTATTAATTGCATTTATAACATCTCTTTCAATTATATTAGAACTTAAAGGATCACAATCGAGTAGTTAATGTATTTGTCAACTACTTTAAATCAAGCTACTGTCTCCATGACAACGTGAATCTAAGCTTCTTAAATCCAGTCAAAATTTCGGGCCTACCGTCTTCTCACTATTTTCCTATGGGAAAGAGATTTCTGGCAAACTACTAAATCTAGATACATTAAAGAAGGGTGGCCCTAATAGAATTTCCTCTTTTTTAAGGAACTGCAATTTATCATTGGTGATGCCATTGCGTATATTACTCCAGAGATTTTTTTGCAGCGAAATTTTTCCAGATGTATGGAAATATTCAAATTTGTTTCCAATATTTAAGGCTGAAAACTGTCGTGGAATCTCTTTACTCTTTATAATACCCAAAGCATTTGAAGCAATCATAAGTGATGAACTTTTTAATACATTTTTGCGAAGGTCGGTCAATAACAACTAACTTAGCTGTATATCACAATATTTTGGTATCCTCAGTGGGAGCCGGAAACCAGGTCGTTGTTGAATATACCGACTTATCAAAGTCATTTGATAGTGTTTGTCATCACCTTCTTTTGAGGAAGCTTTTTAATATTAGCGTCTGCGGCATGCATCTGGTATGGATAAAATCATACTTAACTCCACGAATCCATGTGTGGGACAGTTTTCAATGAGGTGTTAGTAGCCTCCGACGTTCCTCAGGGTTCGCATATTAGTCCTATCTATATTGTTCGCACTTCTTATAAACGTTGATGTGGGTTGCTTCCAGAATTCCCACTGTTCCATATGCAGACGACTTAAAATTGTATTCTGTTATCGTCCCTAGTGAGAAACATTTAAAGTTGGCTCTCTATAATTTCGCGAGTTGGTATAGTCATTTATTTTACACATTATTTTACATTATTCTGAAAGAGTTGGTGGTTGTGAGATTTTGTAAAATGAAACATAAGGCATATTTATGACACCAACTGTTTAGTTCGCAGTACTATGGAATACCGTTCTATATATAATATGGAGCCCTCATTACCAATGTCATTTTTAAAGACTGAATTCGCAAAATACCTACTATTAAAATTTTCTTCTAATATCGATCCATGAAATATTAAGTGCAATTAGTTGGGAATATATATTACACAAAATTGCCATTAAGGTGGACCTTGAAGCGTTACATATTCGCAGTTTATTATAAAAGTAAGTGTGTCATGAAATTCTATATTACCACTATTAAGACACTGGTATATTCAGTACGACACGAGCCTTATAGCGACTCGTGTCTTAATAGCTATAAGTAAACGCTCATTACATTATATAAGGGCGAATAAAAATAAATATTAATCTCTAGGGAGCAAACAAAATTGAAAAAATATATTTATTAAACTCATGAATAAACGCATAACATTAAAATTCTCCTCATATTTAAAGGTATTACTATCAAGTACCTACATTTTAATAAGTTGCCTTGTAAAGCTAAAAGCTCAAAAATTAATATATTTTTAATTAAGAAACAAAAAGCCATTTAGGATTCTAAAAAGTTCTTAAATTTATTCTACATTAAAAGTAGGATTGAGATTTTGTGAAACATAGTCTTATGTGTGAGCTTTAAGCTTTAAGCTTTCATCGAATCATAAAATGTTGTTGTGCTATCTGATTTTTATAGCGGATTTGATATTTTATTTGTATTTTAGCTCAGACCGTAACGCGAAACAACAAAATTCAAAACAACGGGACACGCTCAATTATTATAAAAACGAAAGAAATTTATAATTATATACATAACACATGTTGATAGGAATAGCCATGAAGAATCTTAAATTTAAATTGTTTACAGTATACCTTTTACTTGAAGTACGAGATCATGTTTTCCAGTAGTCAAATAATCGATTTTAGCATGTCTTCTTATTATGTCTAAAGCTTCAAAAAAGAGTGCATCTAGGAGTATAAATGTACTTGCAGTGATCATTTCAAGCATTAATAAAAACGATTCTCTCAAAATATGTTCCCTTTCGAATTTCAAAGGTTTCAGCGTTAAGGGATCGACAATTTGTTTTCTCTCAATTTTTTTCAGTGGTAATAGCGTATGTTTACCTAAAGCTTTCCTGCGGGCGTCGATTTTTCGGAAGTATCTAAAACGTATTAGGGCAAATAAAACGCGCAACATTTTACCTAAAAGTTAAGATGTCTAAATGGAACATATATGAAAGTACTACAGATTCCTCTCTGCTTTAATTGATATATTAAGAATCACATTCACATCAAGGAGCTTAGTTTGGCTGAGCTTCATTACAGGGCGTTAATTAATTGGACTAGTGCCAATCTATACTATGATACCTTGATCGAAGCGGTAACGAAAAACAGGAAAAATTTAATCTATACTTATTTGAATCAAATAGAAAATAATTCTTATGTTACTCTCAGTATATTTATGAATTTTAAATTACAAAACTTAAAGGATTATTTACTTGCTGATGTATATGTTATCAAATTCGATATCCTTTAGATAATTTTCCTCATATTCTTGACAATTTAGTATTATTCTTAGAAAGATAAATGCGAGAAGCCTTTTAATAATGTTTAAAATGCTGTTAAATATTGCTTTTTTTCTTGTAACTTTATGTAATATAGCAACTGCTGTGTCTCTTGCATCTCTAACATCCCGTAGCTGTTTAATTTTACCTAAAAAGTAAACATGCATAATTATATATAGCTAGATATTTCTAGCTATAAACAAGCCCAAATTGCAGGTAGGTTTAATTAAATTAAGTAAGATTGAAAACTTAATGATATTTGTCATGATACTACAGCCCGTACTTTTTAAAATTTAGCATTTATCTGAGTGCTTCAAAAGAATGATGATGTGATCCGTAAAACCTGCTTGACTCAAATATCTAAATCCGCTAAATCATTTAAATGAAGCAAAATATGATGGAGCCAAGTACAGATTGAGAACGAAAAACCAGACAAACCTTCTAGACAAATGAAGATGTCAGCTAACATTATAGTCGAACGTTTTCGTTTCGTTTGGTATACCCATTCCAATAAGTCAAAAATTGCATCACAATTTCTTTCTGATGCCTGAAAATAAGTGATAAGACTATCAATATGTACAGGGTGGCTCGAATTCGTGTCTATGTATGGGGAACTCGAAAACCGTAAGAGATACAGTGTCGGTCAAATTAAGGCAAAATTGAGCTTTTAAGTGCCTAACAATATGCCGTTTAGAAAGCTTTAAAATTCCGAGTATTTACGGAGATATCCGGACAAACCCGAAATTTTGAAAAATCGTTTTATTTTTTTCCTGGGCTTATTTAAAAACGGATTTCAAATCTAATTGCACTTTTGCATTGCCACTTTTTCCGCTCTATCCAATGATGATATCCAGTTTGAAATCCGACGTTTCGTCTTCAAGGGATCACCATCAACTGTCTTTTTTTAAATACGAACTTTATTTTTTTTTATCGTTTTTCAGATGGTATTGGCGTTATTAATATGAGTATGTGTTTTTATTTTATTATTTTTTTTTATTTATTTATTTTTTTTTATTTTATATATTTTGCTTTGGCGTGGTTTTAAATAATTTAAGGTAGGTACTTTTGAAGTTTTCATATTCTACAAAAATATTTTATTTGTTTTTTGCATTAAGTGGAAAATTGGAGCCCCTGTTAAAAATTAAAAATAGTAAAATTATTTTTTACGAGAATATGGTCATGAACTATTACTCAAACAAGTTGCTTAGTGCATTTTATTTATAAGCAAAATCCCAATAGGTGTTTTTCCATCAAAGTTCCTATAGTATCACGTAGTATGATTATAAATTGTTGATGTTCTCTATTAAATACATTTTTTAATTGGTTTAAAGTTGGGAATATTTTATCTTTGTAGTAAGCAACTTGTTTGCCATATTCTCGTAAGAAATAATTTTACTATTTTTTATTATTAATACGCTCCAATTTTCCACTTAATACAAAAAACAAAATAAAATATTTTTATAGAATATAAAAATTTCAAAAGTACCTACCTTAAATTATTTAAAACTACGCCAAAGCAAAATATATAATTAAAAAAATGATAATAAAAATTTAAAAAAAATAAAAAAAAAATTAAAAAAAAAATAAAAAGACATAGTCATATTAATAACGCCAATACATATTAAAAAAATTAAAGTTCGTATTTAAAAAAAGAAAGTTGATGATGATCCCTTGAAGACGAAACGTCGGATTTCAAACCGGATACCATCATTAGATAGAGCGGAAAAAGTGGCAATGCAAAAGTGCAATTCAATTTGAAATCAGTTTTTAAATAAGACCAGGAAAAAAATAAATCGAATTTTCAAAATTTCGGTTTTTTCCGGATATCTCCGGATATACTCGGAATTTTAAAACTTTCTAAACGGCATATTGTTAGGCACCTAAATGCGCAATTTTACCTTAATTTAACCGACACTGTATCTCTTACGGTTTTCGAGTTCCCCATACATAGACACGAATTCGAGCCACCCTGTACATGCTGCAACTTAACCACTTCCCATTTTGAGAGAATATATCAAGTAGCGAAATAATTAGTGTGTCATCTCTTATGCAAAAGGATTAAACTAGGTGTCTTGAAACAAGAAGAAATTCTGTAAAAATACATATTTATTTTCGTAACAGTGGCGGCAATTAAATTCATTTTGAACCGATATATCCCTCTCTTGCAGACCATTACTGAAACAATTGCTTCAGTAGATAGGCTATGGGTATATAACAGCAATTTCGGCCACTTTTCCATATAAATCTCCATAAGAAAATATTTAAAGGGCACGGACGACACGCCCCGAGATCGGCGACCTGAGCTATGACATATTTAATGGCGCAACAACTCGCACATGTATTCGCACCTCCGCTGTTCCATAATTTCTCGACCATGACGACGTCATCAAGATTCAGCCAAGTGAGTTATATTGTTTTTTCTCTCAAACAGCTACAGACTTTGATTGGGATTAGTCTCGTTAATAAAACAAATAAATAGGGAAATGCCAGCAATACCAGAGTCTCGCGTATAGGTACGGTTCAGCCCTAGTTTAGGTCGATCATCCAAGCAGAGCATCGTAAAAAATTGTTCCATCCGGATATACAAACTCATAACTGGAACAACACAGAACTCTTAAAAGAGAAACTCCATCTAACCTTACCATTAAAACATGCCTTGGTAATCGAGGGATGTCTGTCTTTACTTAACAAACTAAAGTTACCTAGCATTTTATTTGCAATTCGTTTTAATATTAATGGGTATAATCATTAGAGTTCTTTACCAATTTTATATTGTAATTTAACATCCTTGAAATTTTGTGAAAGGACACTTCTTGAATGTTTCAAATATGTATATCCTTCTCCAAATCCGGGATCGATATGCTTAGATGGATCGCATCTAAAAAAATTGAGTATAATTACATCCCCACATTTTTTCAAATATATTTAAAAAGAAATATAAACTTGATTTTAGAATAGTATAAAATAGAGTTGGGTAGTTTTTAAGTTTGTTCTAATCATCTCCTGATGATGCTAATATGATTAGCGAAACGCGCGTGGAGTGCAAAAATTCTGTTTCGGTATTGTGGATAAAACTTTGTTTGCCGAAGAATCAAAACCTCAACATAGTTCATAGTTTAGAAAAGTTGATTATATCTACGATAAATGATTTTAACAATAACTTTAAGACAGACATAAAATTGACATAAATAAAAATGTTAACCAGAAAAGTCAGGAATTCTAAACGCAATGCCATCAACTCCCATTACCATCAACAATATTTCCGAAGAATGATTGAAATTTAGCAGGCAAGCGTTTTTTTTTTATCAGACAACATATCTGTAAAATCCTGAAAAGAAGCATTTTACATCGTTGATAAAAGAGGCAGGTAATGTTACCATATTTTTGAAATTTCAAACAGCATCGTCTGCTGGTTTACAACAATATTTATTTTTATCCGATCGGACGAAAAACGACACCTTTCCGATGTGTTTTCTCACCGCAAAAGTCATGATTCCAGTATATTGCATTCGTTGCTTGATAATATGCAATAGTACAAGAATAGAAAATAACTGTCCGGGAATATAACATTCCCGTCTGGAAATGTAACATTTATGTTCTATTCAAACGCCTTGTTTGTCAGATCTGACGTTTATCAAAAGCAACATTTAGATGCTAATTCCGTAGTTACGTAATACACTTCAAGCTCGCTCGATTCAAAACTTTATTATGTTGAGTTTAAATTTAAAACACCGTTTTTATTTAGAGGAAGATTTGGCTCTAGTTTTATAAGTACGTATTCTAATTAATTTCGATCGGATAAAAAATAGTATGTGCAACTCGTAGGAAAAGCACATTCCTGGACTCCTGTGTTACCACAGTCATCCAGGAATGTTTTGCTTTTCCTCCTAGTTACACAATATGCTATTATATTGGAGATGGGAGCTTGTTTTTTTGACACAAGGATCTGCGTCATAGATAAATATATATCTGCGTACACCCCTTCCATATCATGCCGGAAGCTTCGCGCTTGTATAATAACACCAAAGTATATGTAAACTAGTAGCTCCACTCCCGCAAATATTTTCTGCCAGCCGCCGAAAATCCGCAGATTGTTGGCAGCATGTGGAGCGTTTTAGTTTAATCAGTCGTTCGTATGTAGGCAGAGTGGTCAGAACAGAGTCGGATTTGTGAAAATCCTTAATTCTATTTCTATTTTAATATTTGATTCGGACTTCGGTGGAAATATATAGGAAGCAATGAAAAATACAAAGGCAAATAGGAAAAATCTATAGTCGGATTAGTGAATAGATATGTTAATAAAATTAGGTGAAGGAGGCGACAAGACCGGAAAAATCGTCTAGGTGTCAGATTTTTTTTAATAAGTACATATTATATAACGATAATGGAATGCTTTGTAAATATTAAATATATTTTGGCACTGTGAAACTCAAAGACCTTTAACCTGAAGAGACGGGACAAATGGTTCTTTGTTTTCCCCCAACATTGAGGCACATTCTATGGTCGACAGATGTAGCGTTGCCAAATTTTAAGTTTACGAGTTACTGTACATACTTTTTTAATATTAAATTATAACACTAAATACTTATTTTCCCCATTTTTGATTCATCAAAACCGGTTCTGAAGTTCTTACATGTCAATCTGACAATGCCGCTTCCTTTGGTTCCGCCTTGTTTTACCCCCAAAATATTTATAGTATGCACGTAGTAAAGTAACTGCACCAATAGATTGAGAGCATTGGAGGTCGACGACCGACGGCTCTTCCCCGTTCGATAAGTATACTAACTTGGTAACGTTTCAAAACCAGTGAAGGCACTGCTGTAAATATGTTTTAATAGGTATTTAACAGAAGAAAATAGTTATTAAGCTACTTTTTGAATATGTCATTAACCAGATATTTGTCATATTTGTATGTTTTTAAATAAAATTTGTATACTTCAGTTCCTTTTTATTTGTCTCAAAAATAATGATAAGCAATTTATTTTTAGGCTAGCAGTGGTATGATTTAATTTTTCGTTTAACCATTGAGAGCAGAAATATCCTATGTGTCACAAAAACGTTTAAATCGGGATAAAATTGCGTATTTTTGGTATCTCATAAATTTCGTGTTCAAATTTGAAATTATTCAGGAAATAAGTTTTCGGAAATTTTATTTGATTATTAGCTGCTGAATAGTATATTATGCAATGCCCATTCATTGCAAATGTAAGTTGAATATACTTTTTTCTACGACTGCCCTGAAAATAGACAAAAACGCACTAACAACTGCTCTTGAAAACTGGACATTTCAAACATCGTGTGAAGAGTATACTTTGCACACGGCGTGTGCAAAGTATACTTTTCACATGCACACGCTTATTCGGGTATTTAGATTAAAGGGCTTCGTCTCCGTTTTAGAGCTTCGCCCTCAAAGGTCCCATTACCAGATCTCTAAAAAAGGGGGCCCAATTATAGGGCTTCACCGCCCGGGAGCCCCTTTTTGCAAAACTGTAGAAAATGGAACTCTTATACCAGAGGCCCCCTTTTAAGACTTGGGGCCCCATTTTAGGGCTTCGCCCCCGGGGGCTCCATTGCTAAATCTGTAAAAAATGGGACTGCCGAACCATAGGTCCTATTCTAGGGTTTCGCCCCCTGAGGCCCCATTTTAGGGATTCGCCCTCGGAGCCTCTTTTTCAAAATATTTGGAAAATAGGGACCCCACTCCGGTGGCCCCATTTTAGGAGTGTGCCCCTAGTTATAGTTTAGCGAGAATCTCTTACTCACGTAGCTTCTTTCATTAGGAAAAATTTTTCTGATAAATCAATAATAAAAATGTTTCCCATATAACATGTAATTTTCTACCACACTCCCAGTGGGGCACCCTGTATGTAGCAGTCGTAGAAAAAGTATAGTGTGCTACACGTGCTGAAAAGACTTTTTACACTCATGAGACTTTATGACACTCGCTTACGGCTCGTGTCACCAAACTGTCTCATTCGTGTGAAAAGTCTTATTTTCAGCACTTGTTGCACAATATACTATTTCTATTTTGGTATCATAAAGAAGTCTTTTCGATACGCAAAGTTGTGTCGACACTATTTTTGATGACTGGTTGCTATGATATTAATAAAATTGTGCAATGTCAAAGCTCACTAGCAAATATTTCGACACCGTTTTGAATGGGATTCCTAATAATACAGACGTCAAAAGTACCAAGAAGGCCGTCCAACTTTTGATCGCGACTTGAATAAATAAATGTTTTTCATTAAAAAACGTGCAAAACAGCACTCTTCGCCCAGTTTTGTTTGGTTTCAAATGGACGTTTTAAAGCCTGAATTTGTGCGACGCGACGCGACGTGTAGCTTTTTTGTATTTCGTGAGTGATTTCCTATAAATATTTTTTATAAACTTTATATCAAAGTAACGATGGTCTTGCGGTGTGAAGTATGCAAAATCTCCAGCTATTATCATCCGAACCTGAGTTTCCACAAGTAAGTAAAAGTAAATGAAACACAGTAGTACAGTGGGCACCATTTTGTGATGTGATTAATTAATATTTTATAATACTTACCTATGTATGTGATATTAATGGATAATCTGATATGTTTGCAGTCATTTACCAACCTCTATTAAATCATTTTTGAAGTGAATACTTCTTTAATTTCATCGCAGTGGTTTTGCAAGGACACGGAAAAATTTCGTGACACAGCAAAATAACTATTTTGTGTTAACTAACCTTCAGAACCCATATCTAACCCAAACTAACTCAATCTAACCCACACACTATAAATAAAACATAAATATATTTTAAATAATGCACTCGAATAACTACGATCATTTCAAATTAAACGTATTTACCTTATTGAAATTATTATTATGATGGACTCACATTTTCAAAGTCTACGTCTCTGAACTGTCCTTGCTTTCGTTCAGGCGGGGGCGGGCAATACTACATTTAGTAGTGGGGACGAAGTTTGACAAAAATTTGTACACCATACATAAAAATATAAGGAGGCGGGACAATCGTTTTGTTGATATTTTTGCAAGATTTCGGATTTTTATGAATGAGTTGTCGGGTCTCTTTAGGTAAAATGTTTTTGGTGAAACTAACCCAAAATTGATTCGACGACAAACTCAAACTAACCAAATCTATTAAAATTGATTATAACGTATCGGAACTGGTTCAAATAACTAAAATAAGTTGAGACTAAGTGAAACTAGCCGAAAGTTGTTTGGACGACTAACCCAAAGTTGATTCGACGACTAACCCAAACTAACTAAATTTATTAAAATTGATTATAAGGTATCGGAACCGGTTCAAGTAACTAAAATAAGTTGAGACTAAATGAAACCACACGAAAGTTGTTTGGATGACTAACCCAAATTAACCAAATCCATTAAAATTGATTATAACGTATCAGAACTGATTCAAATGATTAAAATAAGTTGAGACAAAGTGAAACTGATCAAAAGTTGAATCGACGATTAACCCAAACTAACCAAATCTATTGAAATTGATTATAACGTATCGGAACCGCTTTAAATGACTAAAATAAGTCAGGAATAAGTGAAAGTAAGCGAAAGTTGAATCGACGACTAACCCAAACTAACCACATCTATTAGAATTGATAATGACGTCGGTATTGTAACCGTTTCAAATGGCTAAAATAAGTTGAGAATAAGTGAAACTAACCGAAAGTTAATTGAACACTAACCCAAACTAACCAAATCTATTAAAATTGATTATAACGTATCGGAAGTGCTTCAAATGGCTAAAATAAGTTGAGAATAAGTGAAGCTAACCGAAAGTTGATTGGACTACTAACCCAAACTAACCAAATCTATTAAAATTAAATATAACGTAACGGAACCGGTTCAAATGATTAAAATAAGTTGAGACTATGTGAAACTAATCGAAAGTTCAATCGACGACTAACCCAAACTAACCAAAAGTAATAAAATCATTATAACGTATCGGAACCGCTTTATATGACTAGCATAAGTTGAGAATAACTGACTCCAACCGACAGTTGAATCGACGAATAACCCAAACTATCCAAATCTATTAAAATTGATTATAATGTCTCGAAATCGATTCAGATGACTAAAATAAGTTGAAACTAACCCAACGTTGATTGGACGACTAACCCAAACTAACCAAATCTATTAAAATTGATTATAACGTCTCGGAACCGGTTCAAATGATTAAAATAAGTTGAGACTAAGTGAAACAAACCGAAAGTTGAATAGACGACTAACTTAAATTAGCCAAATCTATTAAAATTGATTATAAGGTACCGGGACTGGTTCAAATGAATAAAATAAGTTAAGACTAAGTGAAACTAACCGAGAGTTGAATCGACGACTAATCAAAAGTATTCAAATCTATTAAAATTGACTATAACGTATCGGAACAGGTTCAAATGACTAAAATAAGTTGAAACTAAGTGAAGCTAGTCGAAAGTTGCTTGTAGTCGCCCCCAAACTAACCCAAACTAACCAAATCTATTGAAATTTATTATAACGTATCAACACCGCTTTAAATGACTGAAATAAGTTGAGAATAAGTGAAACTAATCAAAAGATGAATCAACGACTAACCCAAACGAACCAAACCTATTAAAATAGATTATAACGTATCGGAACTGGTTCAAATGACTAAAATAAGTTGAAACTAAGTGAAGCTAGTCGAAAGTTGATTGTAGTCGTCCCCAAACTAACCCAAACTAACCAAATTTGTTGAAATTGATTATAACGTATCGGAAACGGTTCAAATGACTAAAATAAATTGAAACTGTGTGAAGCTAATCGAAAGTGGATTGGACGACTAGCCCAAACTAACCAAATCTATTAGGATTTATGATAACGTATCGGAACCGCTTTAAATAACGAAAATAAGTTGATAATAAGGGAAACTAACCGAAAGATGAATCAACAACTAACCCAAGCTAACCAAACCTATTAAAATTGATTATAACGTATCCGAACCGGTTCGAATGACTAAAATAAGTTGAAACTACGTGAAGTTTATCGCAAGTTGATTGGATGACTAATCCAAAGTAACCAAATCTATTAAAACTGTTTATAACGTATCGGAACAGGTTCAAATATCTAAACCCAGATAACACAGACATATCCAAAAGACATCCGTTGGATGTCCTGCGGACGACCACCCAAAAATGCATGAATGTCCATTGGACATCCAGATTAAGTTCTGAGGATATCCCATGGACATCCATTGGCTATCCCATTGGCACAGCTCTGGAGCATTTCTGGATGTCCAAATTATGTCCATAACCTACCCGTTAACTAACCAGTTATGGAATACTTTTGGACATCATATGGATGTCCATAAGGCATCTATTTATAGACCATTCATGGAATACTTTTGGACATTCAATGGATGTCCATAAGGCATCTATTTACAGACCATTCATGGAATACTCTTGGACATTCAATGCATGCCCATAAGGCATTTATTTATAGACCATGGAATACTCTTGGACATTCAATGTTCAATGGATGACCATAAGGCACCTATTTATAGAACATTCATGAAATACTCTTGGACATTCTATGGATGTTCATAAGGCATCCATTTATAGGCCATTCGTGAACAAAATCTGCAAATTAAATAAAAAATGTTTGCTGCTAAACAACTTTATTGAACATTATAC
>MU181980.1:673957-688864 GCA_016904865.1 Pissodes strobi
CCGAGTATAAATATATTTTTCTGCCTAAAACTGAGAACTCTAACTTTCCTATCACTTATTTACTTTAAGCTCGACAATAATAGATTTTAGTGGGTTACTGTTTCACTGAGAACACTAAGAAATCGCTCTTTATGCTTTGAATAGTTTATTTTACTTTTTAACTTGAATTTGACCGAATTATTTAAGCCTGCAGAACTTGCCTGCATTTTGGCTTAATGCTTAAGTATAGAGAAAGACTTTTTCACTCATGCTCGAACTGCAGGATACTGCTAGAGATTTGTTCTCGATCTCTACTTCCTCTTCTCACTCGGAGGTAACCATTATTCGCGAAAAGTGGTACTCGGTAGATGATCGCGCCTTATATGGTATTGTATATGAATTACCAACCGCGATTGGCTAAGCCCTTGTTGCTAGACGTTGACCGTTCTCGAGTTAGTGGGAAACCCCAGTCAGGTGCCACCTGCACTTACTGGGCTCCACCTGAAGCGTCATTTCCTGAGTGCGGTTTTTAATGAAGCAAATAAAGAATTTCAATAAAATAGGTTTTGCAAAAAGCAAAATAGGATGATAAAATCCATATCATCACATCATCAAGGAAATGGTGTTCTGATATACAGGCCGGCTATTGCTGGGCTATTACAAGAGATGTCATTTCAGATTAATATTAGTAATTATTTTTCAATTAAATAAAGTGAAGCACTGGCACATATTTATTAAGATAAATAATTGCTCTTAGCTGAGACAAATTAATCGTAGGAGTGTAATACTATTCCACACAAAAAATGGGAGTAAGAGTTTTACCTCAACATCATCACAGTTCACACTCTACCCTTCAATAACGTATACAAAATTTACATCAAATATTAAATACCTATATATAAGTGTAAGTAAGTAATATGAGAGTGAAGGGTAATGACGAACAGTGGCTAGGTCGAACACTTCAATTAAGACCGTAGCGTCATCTGTTGGGTATATAGAAATATCTACTAGGGTTCTAAGGCTGATGCAAAGCGCTCTGACCCTAGTCGAGTTTGTGCCAGTACTGCCAGTGTGACCACATGTTATTTTTTATTTAATGGTTTGTTATTTATAATCCAGATTATTGTTGGTCAATTTCAATGAAATATTAAAATTCTGCCATAGGTATATTATTTGTCCGGAAAATCGAGTATTTACGAACAGGTTTTCCTTATTACCCGTTATGATGATCCCAATTTCCCGACAGCCAAATAAATAACAATTGGCAAACACAAATAATGTAACACTTGACTTTATTATTTGCGTTGTAACGGGCCAAATTTTCATTTTGTATTCAGTCAAGATTTAATATTTAATTTAATATTTTTTTATTAACAAGATGGTGTAGTAATCAATCCGGAAGAAATTATATATATTGGTGTGACGACTACTGCCGCATGGTAGGTGAATGAAATGGCGATTGAGAGTGAATTGCAGTTCCTGAAATTTAGAATCAACAATGGTTCATTTTCTCCTTCCACGTAGATTTCGTTTTGGGTTCAAATCCCTGGTTAGCGATATTGACGCGTACCGATTTTGGAACGTCGGCGTCGCGTCGGCGTCGTCGCCATTCGATGACAGGGCGGGAAATGAGATTTCTTATGGCACGTTTCTCTTAATAAATGTTGGGTCAAATGGTAAGTGTTTTTCGACAAGCTCATGTAATTAATTAGAGTAGGCTTCGGCACGTCAAAATCCGGGAGTGTTAGATGTGGCATGTGACATGCAGGCCCTGTTTCGATTGGCCAGTCGTAATTCTTTACTTTACCTTCCACGTTGGTTCTGGGACATTTCGCGTACGTAACTGCGTCGGTTTGCCGTTTGAATAGCAGTGTTGGTGTCGTAGTAGATTTTACCCTTGTGGGATTTTCCACCCAACCCATTTTTGAGTTTCAGGCCATACCTGTATCTTGCCTTTAGCTAGTTGGTTGTTTGGTGCCTGAAAGTCATTCCTTAATGGGATTTAGTACTGATTTTTATCAGGTGAGTTGACTTTGAATATTTTTTGAGTATCGTTCATTTTAAAAAATGTGAATAGTCCTTAATTCCTTTTAATTGTCCTTACAGAGGCTTTTCTCTTCCAGCTTTTGAGGCACACTAGCGATTTCGGCGTTGAGCAGTCCTTTCACAGGTAAAATATTGATTTTTTCTATGATTTTTTTTTCCTTGATATTTTATTTTAATTACTCTGAGCGTGAATGTTTTTTCGATTATCAAATATATGTAGATCCTTGAATATATTGATGTTCCACAGGGTTCTCCCTTCCCTTTTTGGCTGCGCCTAACTAGTCAAGCCTTTCTGTTGATCTCTGGACTGCGTTATCTCCGGCTGCGTATAGCGTCTCGCCCCTAGAGTGCAAATTATTTTATTGTTTCATAAGTAAGCAAGTAAAGTCAATGACTTTTTTCCCATAGTCGTTATCGCTAGGCATAAGCGGCCAAAGGTACCACAAGTTTCTGTTATTTTTCTCCGCATTATATAATTTTCTCTTTTGGTAATAAACCTACTTTCTATTTACCCATATACCTGTTTTATTTAATTATCTATGGTATTGGTGTCCGAAAAGGGGAAGAAATAAGTAAGTATACTTGATTTGTATTAATTGGGCTCAATAATTGAATCTTTTTGATTTACTGATTTCTCTTGATTCTTATTATTTGCTATTACTTCTGAATTCAGTATTTTTTTTAATGGTAATTACTGGTAAATTTCTGGCGTTCACCGCTGATTAATTCATAATTTATTTTGTAGCAAAATCTACGCCAGGCTTTGCCATCTATCAAGTCGGTGGCGCCTTAAATAAATAAACTAAATGAAACAATCTTTGTATTCCATGCATAAAATTTTAATCCCAAAAGGACCTCTAAATTAGCGTAACAGAGCGCTTTCGGCCGGAGCCATCATCAGTGGAACGAAAAGACATATCCAAGAAGAGGAACAAACAATATCAAACGACAACGGTCACATTAAACTATAAATAACAAGTTACATTTTTTGGCTCACATAATTTAACACTCAAAAAGACTAGACCGAGGTGGGAACCACGTTTTGGTTGAACGTCGTTTGATGTTGTTTGTTCCTCTTCTTGGATATGTCTTTTTGTTCCACTGACAAGTAACACTGATGATGGCTCCGGATCGCGATTTTGTCCATAATGATTTAGACAAAAAAAGGTTTTTTTTCAAATATTTTTCTGCTTACTTTAGCTGTGTAGCGGCGTTCTCATATCTTCTGTAGTCATTTCAAAAAAGTGTTTTTCTTGGTGTATTCACAATTACCCTTCGCGCCCCTAAGTATTCCGTCTTAAGCTACATGTTTTCGCTAACATTTAGAAAGCAGGTATTTCACCATAAGCTTGATGATTTTGCTAATACTTAAAAGCGATTGCTTACCTACCAGCACCCCCTAATGCCTCAGCAATGTTGCAAACAAAATCAAGTTTCATAGGCCAGCAAAGTAACCAAGCTGCGATCCACGTTACGGTCTCGTAACATGTGTTATAACCACTTTCAAACATGCGTCTGCATTTTATTGCGGCTTTGGTAAACTGATCTAAGCAACGCATTTCTACTTTCTTTAGATACTTCTTTTCATATATTGCAGCTTCTACCTTCTCTCCTTAAATAAAGAAAATAAAAACGTCGGTATTCAAATTCCGTTTCATACATCCAAATAGAGTTTCGGAAGTATTACATTTTTTTTTAAATTGATAGGGAAATCATTTTTTATACAATAGAATGCCAATTACTTTCGCACCTGAGGGTAATACTAATTCCACGTCCATTTTTTAGACAAATAAAACATAAATTAGATTTAAAGAATCCTTGTCATGTTTTTTAAAAGTAGGCAGGGGAAGTTTGTCTGAGACGGCATAATTTTTTTTTATCACCATCCGTTTCTAAAAATTAAAAGTATAGCTTTTCGGTTCAGGAAATAACTAATTTAGAACGAAAAGTAAAATTATAAAATTACAAAATTAAGCATTTATTAGTTTGAACAACCAAAACAAAAAGTTAAAAAAGTTACTGCCATCTCACGTGCTCTACCTACGATGACACGCTTTACTTCTACATCGTGCTCCACCCAAACTACGTCAACGGCATGTGCTTCATCTTCCACTCAAATGGAACTGCCTACTGAAGTTTCCTCAATCCCTGATGATTCCAACTCCGCAATTTATAGAAGTGCCCAAAGATGGCACTATGTGATCGTAGAACACCTCCCGGCAGGATTTACTTCACATAATATCGTGCACTATGTGAAGGAAAAGTTGAAAACATCAGAATTTATTCGATGCTATAACCTGGTCAGTCAGTGCAATGACTCCAGAGGAACTACATTTAAAATAGGGGCCCTATCAAGAAAGTCCGCTGAGAATTTGTTCGGCATCAATATCTGGCCACCCGGGGCTCAAGTTAGATGGTCATCGGAATCTGAAATCCCTCAGAAAACTACAGAGCTCTATCTAACTCCCTCCACCAAGGCGAAAGTGACTAGCAGTCCGACCTCTGGCACTCTGCGGGACTTTCCCTCTCCAGTCAGTGAAGCTAACGCGCACAAGGTAACTACAGTAACTTCTGACAAACAAGCTATCGCTGCTTGCAAAACTAGTGCCCTTGTGAGCGATGTCGAAATTAAACTGTCTAAGGAATCATTCCATAAACCATCCTTCTCTCTGGACCCGCTGACTCCCCCAACAGTTAAATTAACACAGACCGCCAGTAAGTCTAATGACTCTAGTAATCGTTTCCTTATGGCAAGGCTAAGATAACCTGCCATCTTCAGAGCCATTAGGTTGTACCTTGCCTATTTGTATGACCAACCTGCCTCGGTATGCTATGAGGGATTTACCAACATAAGCATCAGATTATTCCTAGCATCTGAAGGACTACCAATCCAGGACGACATATTACGTAAGGTCTACCACGACTTTCATGCGGCATATGGGTTTAAACACACTGAAGTGGAAGAAGATCTTTGTTCCTACAGATCCTATGTTGTTTCGGAAAAATACTTCTCCAGTGGTTCCCCGAAGAAAATTTTTTAAGCAGCATGACGTGTCCTGACCGACTAGATTCCTCTAATCCTGACGCCAGGTTTAGTATGGTTCTTATTAATGTTGCCTCATTGCGAAATAAGACTGATGAATTGTTTTTGTTTTTGGAGGAATCAGGGTTCCCCCAACTAGTTGCAAGTACAGAGCACTGGCTGAGTGAAAATGAACCGCTTTATGTTGAAAAGTATTCCACAATAGCCAGATATAATCGGAAAAACTCGGCTCATGGGGTAACACTGATTCTTTCCTTGAACGAGGGCTTTTCCCCTGTAACTAAATTTGATCATCTCCAATCGGATAACTATTTTGAATTTTCCATTGTATACAATAAGAACTTTGATTTACGCGTAATTTGCATATATAGAGCGCCAAATTCCGATGTGCAATTATTCTTTAATAACCTGCTAAGCTTGCTAGACGGTCTGCCGGTGAAAGGCAAGAAAGTTTTGTGCGGTGATTTAAATATTGACTACGCTACCGCTTGTGCTGCCCAAAAATCATTATTTTCTATTTTTGACTCTTTTGGTCTTTCAATGCATGTAATCTCTCCAACTCGTATTTCTAACAATTCCTCTTCTATCATTGACTATGTAGCTTTCGACTTTTCTTCAACTGATGTCCAATCGACAGTAACTAGCGCGGGTCTCTCTGATCATGAGGCAGTAATCTCCAAATTCAATATTTCGTATAGGCCCTCAAAAAAAACTCGCCACCTAGGTAGAATCTTCTCAGCCTCCAATTTTTCATCCTTTCGTAACCTTTGCCTAAACACAAACTGGAATTTTGGATCAGGTGAACTTGATTCTGACTTTAGTGGTTTCTTAAATAAAATTATAAATGCATTCAATAAAGCCTTCTCGCTTAAATCTATTAAACCTAAACGTCACAAACCATGGACCACGAAAGGACTGCGCATATCTGCAAAAAATATGCTTTCCCTCTCATACATAAAAAAATTCACTAACTCCATTCAAGTTCTTGAATTCATTTCGAATTATAGGAAGATCTACCTAAAACTTATCAAGGCAGCAAAGAAACTATATTATCAAAATCGTTTATCAACTGCTAAAAACGTATCCAAGGAGACCTGGTCCATTATTAACGATCTTAGAGGCAAAACAAATTCCGCAAATCACAGCATGCCAAAACCAAAAGATTTAAGCGAATATTTTGTCAACGTGAGCAAAAATGTTACCTCTGGTATTTCTCCTTCTCTCGACCTTCTTTCATTTCTTCCTCTTTCTAAAAAAGTCGCTGATAGTTTTTTCCTAAGCCCCGTGACCAGCCTTGAACTTCTTCAGGTAATGAGCAGCATAAAGAGTAAATCAACGTGTAGCACTGATAATCTGTCAACTAAAATTTTCTTGAACCTCCCACTTCCAATTCTGGATGTCCTAGTTTCCTTAATTAATGCGTCCTTCACGAAAGGTGTTTTTCCCGAATGTCTCAAAACTGCGATAATTATTCCTCTTCATAAGGGAGGTGAAAAGGATGTCTTATGCAATTATCGTCCAATTGCTCTGTTGCCCGTACTCTCTAAAATCATTGAAAATTTATTAAAAAATCGCCTCATGCCATTTCTCCTTAGACATGGCATACTGTCCCCGGAACAGTTCGGATTTTTACCAAACAAGTGTACTAATGACGCCATGTTCTCGTTGCTTCACGATGTTTACTCATCCCTAACAACAATCTCCCCACTGCTACAGTCTTCTGTGATTACGCTAAAGCGTTTGACTGTGTGTGTCATGACATCTTGTTAAGAAAACTAAATTTTTATGGAATCCGTGGTATTCCTTCGGACTGGTTTCAATCTTATCTTGAAAATAGACAGCAGTTTGTTAGAGCGGACGGTTCTGATTCTGATTGCAGATTAATTACCAGTGGAGTTCCACAGGGCTCTGTTCTTGGGCCTATCCTTTTTCTAATATATATTAATGACATTACATACCTAAAAATCAATGGTAAAATTTATCTCTTTGCTGACGACACAAGCATAACTTGGAGTGATTCTAATACTTTCTCCCTACACTCTAATATCTCCAGCGATCTCGTCACAATCAAAACTTGGTCTGACTCAAATTGGCTGTGTTTCAACGTTGATAAAACGGTAGCCTTATCTTATAAAACAACCTTACAAAAACCCTTGCTACTTCACAACAGCAATAATAAATACGTTGAATCGGCTAAATTCCTAGGTTTGAATATTAGTGCCAACCTTAAGTGGTCAGCACATATTGATTCCTTGACAAGAAAACTTTCTTCAGCCTGCTTCGCAATTCGATCGGTTTCGAAGGAACTAAATCTGTCTACTGCCAGGCTCACTTACTTCTCTTTGTTTGAATCTCATCTTCGCTACGGCCTTCCCTTTTGGGGCTGCTGTAACACCGAGCAATTTCGTACCATTTTCAAACTTCAAAAGAGAACAATTCGTTATTTATTTGGTCTTAATGGCAGAGCTCATTGCGAATACTACTTTAAAAAATATAAAATTCTTACGCTTCCTGCTTTGTTTATTTTAGAAACAACTTGTTTAATACGCAAATATCGAACCATATTTTACGAAAGGCCACAACATGAGTACCCAACAAGAAATTCGAGTCAGGACATCTACCTTCCTTTTCCCTCCTTTGAATTAACAAAAAAATCTATTCTTTATAATTCCAAGAAGTTATATAATACACTCCCACTACATCTTAAATCCATCCCTACATTTGCTAAGTTTCGTGAAAAAACGAAAGCTTACGTACTAGAAAGACCATATAAATGAGTTTTGCGTGGAATAGATTTTATTTTTTTTTCTCCATTAATCTCAACTAATCGTTAAACGTTAAATTTTCTACTTGGGGCATCATGTGCGGTGGTGAAGATCATTTTATAGTAGGTATAGGATTATCTTTTTGACGAATGAGTGATTTTTCAGATGTACAGGAAATACACAAGATTAAATAAATACCAGGCTATCAATTTTAGTCATGTTTTGTTTACTTTCACTGGTTATTTCAACTCTGCAGCCTATGCACATTGACCGAGTCAAGTTCACCGACATGACCTTCCTTATTTTACCCAACAGCACGCTTCGCATTAATGTATATTTCATATTTTGATAACACTGAGTTTCTTCACCCTATGTTTTGTGTACTTCCTGTGGATCTGGTTCAACTTCTTATGATGTTCTGTAATATAGTTTTTTTTTGTTAAATCGTGACCAATTTCAACTTGAAAATTGCTTGTTATTCTATTTTTATCGTATATATTATTGTATATATTAAGTTTTGTTTTGTTTTGTATTTACCCTACTATGTTTAGCTTAGCTTATTTATCTTAATTCGCTTTGTCCATAAAGTTTATTTGAATTTTTCTGTGGCAATAAAGCATACTTGACTTTGACTTTGATACCTATGGGTAAGATGGCATACTAAAATAAACTACAAGAATCGCAAATGTACATTTCTGCCAATCTGTCAACCCCAGTACTCTCGGTATATGGGATCAGTTCGTACAAAGCTGGTTTACCGAGAACGAGGTTTTGAGAACAGTTCATTACAAAAGATGCAAGCTGTATCATCTTCATTTTCTTTACAAAATAATTCTGCGGCATCCGAATTATCGCTGTTTTCTTTCTTTTCAACAAAAACTTTTTCTTCGCTTCTCTAGTAGATTTTCTTGATATTTTTGCTTATTTTTCAGGATAAAACTGGTTTACTGTTTCTATTTCAGGAGTTGTGAATTCCATATTTCCCTCCTTTTCTCGCAGTTTTACGTTTACTTTGAATGATAACTGGAAGAAGTGATATGTCGGCTTACAGTGATGATCGAGATATTGCTATAGATGGGGAGTGGTTTTTAAGTGCCTAAAAAGTACCGAATATTTTCCAAGAAAGATATGGGACGGTTTATTGGAGAAGTTGACGGTGAAGACTATCTACTGGCAAAAGTTGTTCTTGTTGTGGGTGTGTCTGGTGCATGTCACAGGGAAGAAATCACATTCTTAAAGAAGGAATTCGTTAAAATAATCATTCGCAGTACGAAAACAAATTCCAGGCTTTATCGAACCAATTAATGTGTTAAATATTTTTCTTAATTATTCCCAACTACGTTCAACACATACAGCCAAAGATTTTTCCTCAGCCATACATATTTTAAATGCCTGTGGGCATTAACACTAAAAGAAATGTGCCCAGGGACTTCCAATGGCAAAATAATATAAGGCCACTGTTTTCGAAGATCTTCGGCGACATAATAACTCTCAAGCGACATGCAGGTGATGGAGGTTCAGATTAATTTCCTATTTGTGGTTTGACTTCGACATCAATTTAAATCATTCAGATAGAACAAACAAAAAATTATGTGTTAACACAAAGATTCAGTTTAGTAATTTAGGAAATTGCATTTTTAATACTTATTTATAATAAATAGATAAAGTTAAAATCTGTGGGTTTAAATTTGTATATTTAGTAATATTGATACTGACATTGACTCTTAGAAAATAAAACACAAAGCCTTTGGCTCGATTGCCGAAAAGCCTTTGTCCGCTTTTGTAGCTTGGTAGCGAAATTCTAATTAACTGCTAATAATTATTTACTTAAACAGCATCCTATAAATCCTCTTGAAAAAAAGTGTTAAACCACTCATGATAAGTTAATCTACCTGCTGTTACTCTCGATACACACATTTAACAAATAAACATTATCTATGCACTAGTATAAAAACGCACATAACAGAAAGCCCTAATTTGTGTCACCCGTATAAAAAATAGTACTCAGTATTTCAAGTACTTGATAATATTTTTTAGTTAATTACCTTTACTTTCGCCTTTACTTGAAGAATTGTCTGGTTTATTTGCTGCTTCTTCTTCTAAATAATCATTTTCTTCTTTAATTTTTTTCATTGCATTTTCATCTTCAATTTCACCAGTCACTGGAGCTGAGACATCTTTTATGGATCTGAAATTAATAACATTTTGCGATACTAATATAATATTTCTATTAGCTGTAGTAAATGCAAAGTCGAGGAACTTATTTAAATATATATGAAACCAAAGGCACTGTTAAAGATTATTTGAAAGGATTTTTTAATATAGCCTTTTTTGAGCTATTATTGTTTTTTTTAAAACCGGAATATATCCGATAAATTCAAATATATTTATGGATGACGAGTTTTTGCCAGCAGATACCTTCAACATCCCAAACGCTACCGAACCCATGGTAATTAAAGAAAATGATGTCGAACCTTTCTGTTGATAATTCCCTCAATACGCCACTCAACATCAGACATAGACCCAGGATCATCATCAGACATCGAAACAGGCTTAAATGCCCTCAACTTCTAGACAGCTTGCACCATGTGTTCAAGATAATTCTCCTCGTTCTTCTACCTCCACTGGTTTGGAACGGACTTTGCATCATTTTACAATGTGGTAGGTAGCACTTATAAAAGTCGCGCTAAACAGCATACACAGATGTTATCAGATTTTTTTGAAGGAGCAGCTGAAAGAATACGAAAGAAAAGAAAGCGAAAGAAGAATAAGGAAAGGAAAAAGAAAATGCGGCAAGAGTAGAGGGACGAAAAAAAGAGCTTTAAGATTTTTTTTAATGTTGGAAATAAGCGACTCTGAAGATGAAGAACTAGATGAAAAAATCTGTGTCAAGATGATAACTTATGTGATATAAAAAATGGAGACAATGCTGAGAATTTTCGAAAAATATTGATTAAGAGGGGAGCTTTGGTATCGTTGGACGGTGTGTGGCCAATGGGTTCATGAATTAGGCAGTAAGTGGGATATTCCGGAAAACTACAAATGGGATATTTGTTTAATAAAATAGGACTGTTATTATTCCTTAAATTTATGCATTATTTTACAGTTTATGGGCTTAATTTTTAGAGACTTATCACCGCAGACAGGAGCAGATTACAGCAATTAATTAAAATCTGAAGAAAGTTCGAACTTGGGGCGACAGAAATTTGATCCAGTTCAATGCAGCAGAAGCTTGGTGCGCTATTTCGCAACAAAAAAAACTATATACACCATACACCGCAGCAGCTGCTCGTGCTCTATAAAGCACAAATAAGAAAGCTGATGGATTCCATTCAGAAGAGAGCTCTGCGTCTTGTCGGCGACCCGGAATTGACCCGGGATCTGGATAACTGGAACACCGCAGACATGTAGCCGAGATATCCCTGCTTTATAAATATTTTCACGGGAGATGTTACCAGGATATGGCCCGCATCATCCCGCCCCCAGCAACGCATGTCAGACAGTCACGACAGACGGTAATCACCCTTTAGTGGTACAACTGGAAAAACCTAGAACATCACTACAAGGATTACTTTGGCTGGCGCACTGTAACGTGGAACTCACTCCCATGACGTCTGTTTTCTTCTAATTACAACCTACAGTTATTCAAGAACTGTGTCAATCAACATCTTCGCACACAGAGCGCTCGTCGAGTGCCATAGGATATCCCCTTATACACCGCCATAAAAAAATGCTTTATTTCATTCTTATTTTCAAAATAAAAAAAATCCCAGTTATTCGCACTGATCGAAATTATCAGCAGGATGGAAAAGTACTGACCAATGACACCCATCACTCAGGCCCTAACTACTCCTTTCAAGTTAATTATTTTAATTTAAATGAAAAATCATGGTTTAAATGATGGATCAGTCTCATCTACTCTATTTACTTATAATAAAAACGTAATATGTTATCAATTATATGTAATCTAGCTTAAGTGACCGCCAATCCCCATTCTCCTCTACTTCATCCAATCGCCGTACTCAGCCAGCTCACAGTACTTTGGCATCACCTCATCACCATACTTAATTTATAGATTTTTATTCCTCGCCTTTCAAGCGGATATTCGACGATCCGATGATCCAACAGCGTTTCTGTTAGCTAAAATATTGAACTTGCTATTGGCTAAATTGTCAAGATTTTTGACATTTGGCGGAGACTATATGTCGAGTAGTTTAATATTTAGTACACAGTTAAAGAGACCCAAAGATAAGTTTTGTACCAAATAAGGTACCATGATCTTGACCTTCGCAGTAAACCGAAATTACTTTAAAGAAAGTGTAAACTTCTTACCATCAAAAATCGGTTCACGTACATAATATTAGGTCTGGGTTAAATAGATTTTGGAAACTCTCCCTAAACATCCTCAAATAATACAAAGACTTATCTTGATCCGTTATACTCTCATTTCCTTTAATAAATTATGGTAAGCACTTTGTTGTACTCGATTTTTATAAACAGTCCTAACTCAAAATCTTTTAGTTCGATTTTCGTGTCTTTTTTAACTGATCTATAAATAGTGTGAACTACTAAAAAGCATAAACCTACTAATTAAATATCACACTGTCCTAAGTATGAACTTGAACTTGACAAATGTTATATAAACATTCACTGTTAATTATAAACAACTAGAGCGATCGACGGGGACGATTTTAATCCTTAATGATGCAGCCATCAGCATTTTGTAACACAAATACGCAGGCAAACGCCAAATTCATCAGGCTTACGGGTCTTTCAACTCCGCTCAATTTAGTTGCGGTACAGCACACAGGTGCGTACACTTCTAGTTGTTCTATCCCACAACCCCAATATCTGTGAACACCTGGACACAGGTCCAGGGCGATCAGGTCCTTATCTAACCTGGATGGACGTATGCACAGATATACGACACCCGGGGGATTCTTAAAAGTAGAGAGAGTCGAATCTACGAGTGAAGTATCAAAATTTCCAGTAAAGGGATTTTTTGGAAATCTTTAAAAAGTAGTGCAAGTGCCTTAGAAATCTGTAACAAACTTAAATCTGAAAACTCTAAAGAACTTAACATATAAATATCGAAACGAATACTTAAATAAAAGACAACCCCGCTCACATAAACTTTTTAATAAAATAGTGACGACGCTTTCTAAAAAGACTTTGAACTGCCTCCCTCGAGAAGACATGCATTTAATATTAATTGGGTATAGTGTAAACTCTTAATTTATATACACCTAAATCTACTATATAAATACATATTCTCATGGTTTCTAAGCAAGCACATACATTTGAGGAATCTGACGTGCGCCTGTCAGGCGTCTCTCTCTCCCTCAGCATGCACTTGCTACAACTGCGCTGATGGATTGCCCAAAAACATGTTTCTCAGCAGATACGTGGACCTGCAGTTAAAATCAAATCTTACTTGGGGGTGTTGTAGATCCTCCAGGAGCTTTAATCGGTTTGTGATTACCAACGGATGTCAATAGATCTAGCTGACTTGTTTTCAGGGATGGGATGGTGAGGGAGGTTTAACATGGGGAAAAACACTATGAAAGACTCATTCCACGGCTCTTTGGTGGGTTTTGATAGACGTTCACATAATGATATAGGTACGTAAAAAGACAACACAGACATGTATACATGTACGAGTTACCAGATTATGTCTCATAATCTCATTGAGGGAAGGACGGGATGCATATAGCACATTATTTGCCTTTGAAACGTTCATGTTGATAAGTAAAACAAAACAAATAAAAAGTAGGGTTCAAAAGCACACGATATTGGACGAAAGTTAAACTACTTTTAAATCCATCCGACGGCGATGCCGGAGGATTTGAGAATTATTCGGAATAAAGTTGATGCCAACCATTCTGACAAATAGGAGTTTTGTCTCAAATATCTTTTATCTATGATTCGTCTGATCATCGGATCGTCGGATATCGGATGCATGAGATTCTAGCTCTAGTAATGGAGCTGTAAAGGTTTATTAATGGAAAGCGATATATATACATATATATATATATATACAGTGTGTCCAAAAAAGTATGCAACATATGGGGAACATTTTTATTATTGGTTTCTCTGAAAATTTTATTCTTGATAAAAGTTGGTGCGTGCCCTAAAACAGTAAATGAGTATTTAAAATTTTTCGTACTGCTTTTAGTACAGGCGCAAATGTCATTTTTCCGAAATCGCGTCAAGAGTAAAGTACCTTAATTTCTAAAGATACAGCAAAATCTTATAAGAAAAAGTTCTTCCAAATTAAAAAAGTAATCTAAATATGAAATTTGAGTTAAGTACATCAACTTTAAATTTTTCTTTTTTTTTTCGATTTTTTCCTTAACGTTACGCCACTGGAGAATATTTTGTTCTTTTGTTATTAGTATACTTGCCAAGTAACTTCAAAATTTATTTAAGATAGAAATTATTTACATAGTTGCATAATGTTGCAGTTTTTCCAGAGATAATAGCCAGTTTAGGTATCCAGTGTGTTGCAAACACATTTAAACACTTTTAATTCAAAAAATTTTCCACTCAAAATCATGAATAGACCCAACTCTTTTCATTGCATGTAAAACAACTAATAATTTATTTATCTTTTGCACCCGATGAGTAAAATATGCCCAAGTATCCTAAAAAGACATTTAAAATATTTGGTCTTGAAGAGTAGACCATGCATTTGGAATAAAAACAAATAAATAGCAATAATTTTACTTCGCTCTGACATATGAAATTAATTATTATTGAGTCAGTCATTCCAATTGTATTTTGTATTATTATTGTGGACAATTATTTTGGACCAAAATTGTTTAAATGTGTTTGCAACACACTGATACCTAAACTGGCTTTTATCTCTGTAAAAACTGAAACATTATGCAACTATGTAACTAATGTCTACTTTAAATAAATTTTGAAGTTGCTTGGTAAGTACACTAATAACAGAAGAACAAAGCATTCACCGATGGCGTAACGTTTGAGAAAAAAAATCGAGAAAAAAAAGGGAAATTAAAAATTGATGTACTTAACTCAAATTTCATATTTAGATTACTTTTTTAATTTGGA
>MU181980.1:689264-727497 GCA_016904865.1 Pissodes strobi
ATATAAATTAAGTATATTATATTCCATTTCTAGAAAATTGGGTGAACTAGCTATTCCAATAATTATACATTAGCATCATTATTCTATAATAATTCTCTGAAGGTAAACCAGAAAAGAAAAAATTATAGGTAGCAGACCTACCTTATAGTATCCTTAACTTCATTTATTTCTGTTTTGATACCAAATATGGCCTGAGTGAACGGTTTGAACATCAAACTAAACCTTGTTTTTGTTAAGTTGAATGTCAAGGAGGCAGTGCAAGCAAATGTTCGTACCTTAAACAACATAACTTTTTGGTGATTTTAAAACTATTTCTCAATGATCATCGCACTATTGACCTTTTTTGTCATAAAAGCCAATACTATTCATAGTAAAAAGGTACCACTTATTTGCCGCTAATCCTTACCACTTCTTTACTGTTAGTGGACAGATTTTCTATGGGTCCTGAAATTACGAGGGTAATAACCAATGCTTTAAGAACACTTCTTCCAACTCTTCCTGCAAAACTCGGAAATGCCAGCAATGTTATACATCGTACTTGGGAAGAGAATGCGATACCAAAACTAAAATAAAAAAAAAACGAAATATGCAGATATATTATTATACAATTTTATGTATACAGGGTGGTCCATCCATAAAAAGTTTAGAGACTATGTTCAAGAAATGTTTTAATTATATTCCTAATATTCTAAGGGATACTCAGACGTGTACCTATCTATCTACTTCTTTCTTTGCAAACTGAATAAACAGGATGTCCCACTTTTGGTTGTACAGGGTCATAATTTATATTTCGCCACCCTACACGAGATTTATTTTTGCAGACAGAAAAAAAATAAATACAAAAGTTGTATGGGTTTCAGGAACTTCCTAGAAAAAATAATTTTGATTATACAGGGCGAGTCAGATGATTTTTTTAAGTGATATGCCCTAAATTATTAGATTCTCCTCATTATTCTCGTTTCAAAAAGGTATAATATATCTATATTTGCGCCGATGGTTTTTCGGCTTCAAAACTGCCCCTCATCAGCTGAAATTCAACATAATTATTATCCTATCTAATTAACGTGAAATCGTATCTAAGGTACCTTGCTGGTACTATAATCACTGTCACTAAACAGCAATAAAATGGGCTATTCCATTGAAGGCGATTATATTATGCCAATAATGAAAACCCTGCCCACACTCAAAATGAGCATCATAGGCAATTTCCTAGTACGTTGGGGTTTGGAACCTTCGGCAACATGCACTATAACAGAGTTTTATCCACAATACCGAAACAGAATTTTTGCACTCGACGCGCGTTTCGCTAACCATGTTAGCATCATCAGGAGATGATTAAAACTAAAATTAAAAACTACCTAACTCTCTTTTATACTACTGTTTGCTTAATCAGGCGGAACTAAAAAGAACCAATCCTGGAATCCCGCTAGTCACGCTAGTATAAATATAACACAACATTCGAGAACGTCACTAAAATATAAACTTAAAGCAGAGATAAAACAACAACTAATATCTAATACATTACGCATGTGAAAATAAACAAAAATATAACAGCAGGCATATCAAGAGAGTGAGACAGCATAATACTTGCTCAAGTTGTAGCACACTAACCCAAAATGGAATTCCATATCTGAGGTGTAATTCAAAAAGGGCAAAATAGACTGTCCGTGCCATCACTGGGCCAAGTTCTAAACGCGTCCTTCTAATTGCAGAACATCCCGACGAAAGTCTCCCGCTCAACTTCAAAATGAGATCTTCAAATCGAAGTTCACCATCAATCAAAACATCCAGGAACTTAGTCACCGTTGCCTCCCAAAGAAGACCGTCCCTCAACTGCAAGCCATACATATCACACTTAAACCCTACAATGTTAGTTTTCGCAATATTAAAAGAAAGACAGTTGGCATCGTACCACTCTGTAATCTATAATAAGTCGTTATTGATTCTTTCACTAAGTTGTTCAGTATCCTCATTGTGCCACACAACAGAGATGTCGTCAGCAAATAATTTTTCATCAAATTTTAACTTGTATAAGGTCATTTACATGGATCCAGAAGAGAAGTGGTCCCAAGACAGACCCCTGCGAAACCCCCCACTCAACACTCACAGCCGCCGACCGCATACCAGACACAATCACTGACTGATTGCGATCACCAAGATCGGAGGCAACCGATGCAAGAGTCGATCCCCTAAACCCATATCTCTCGAGTTTTGTCAACAGTATTCCGTGGCCCACGAAGCCAAATGCATTCGACAGATCACAAAACACAGCTGCCACAGCCTTTCCCCCAGTGATATATAGTTCAGGAAACTGAAGATGAGTCTTGCAACTAGATCTGGCTGATTCGTAAATTTCTTTAAAGAATATTTTGCGTTTAGAGTTGCAAAGTTCACTGTCCAGGTTGGCACATGCTTAAGTTAGCCACTTAAGTTTATTCCTTTAAATTTATTTCTTTGAGAGAACTTTAAAAATAGAAAAGATCCCAAATAGATTATCCCGGGTTAACCGAATATCCAGTCAGAAAAACAACAATTAGATTTTAAATAAACCTATGACGTAGGTATTTATCATCCTGTATATTTCATTTGCAAATTTATCTTTCTGTTTAATCGGATATTATATCAAAATTAACATTTTGATGAAAGTTTTAATTTTTGTTGCGTATTTAAGAAGATCGTTTTTTTTTTTGGATTTCAAATATTTATTTTTGTATGTAGGGCAACACGTGTTTTAACTTAACCACGCATAAGGGAACTTGGGGAGTATTCGGCCATAGGGACTTGGGAGCAAGGGCGTCGCCAGAGAGGGGCAGAGGAGGGCCGTTGACCCCCCCCCCCCCCCCCCTACTGATAGATTCGAATTAATTATTAAAATAAACGCAATAGAAATAGAAACGAAGTCGTTCGATATTGCCGCTTCTAACTTCCGGAAGTCAAAGGTAGGCAACACTGCTGTTATTCATGAACATTGCAAAAAGCAAATGGAGAGCCACTTTTATAAGACGGCATTGGAAGCGGCTAGATTATTTCTTGTCCAGTGTACCAGTGGATGTGCAAATTAAGAAATACTCCCAGGTGAATCTTTTACTTTATTTACGGTCCTGTCAGTTTGCTCTAACAGGCTAAGATGGTCCAGTGGTCAGATTTTAGGCTCGCGTTCAGTTCCCGTCGATGGCAATACAATATTTTCTTTATTTTTTTAAAGTTATGTTTGTTTCTTTTTGTAAACTTGGGTTGGTTTCAGCTAGGTATGTCTGGTTGAGCCCCAAGCGAGCGAAGCGAGCGGAAGGCAATGCGTGGAGAGTTAACAGTACTCCAAAGTTACGTTAACCCACCAATCAGAAGCGGCTAATATAGTATAGTGGCGTAGGACTGTAAAGAATCGTATTACGCCAATTATAACATCGATTATTTCCTGCATTACATTTTGCGGATCCCACGACGTAGCTCTGAGAGGTAAACATTATGGGGACGGCATTCTGGAAGGGTTACAAGCTGCGAATTGATGCGAGAGATGTGGTTTTAAGGAATCACTTTGAGTATGGAAAAAAGAACGCAAGCTACCGATCGGTTGATATTCAAAATGAAGTCATCAGTATTTGTGGGGATGTGCTTAAGGCGGATATTATCAAGAAAATGAAAAAGCAGAAGCATATAGTGTTTTAGCAAACAAAAAAGCTGACATCTCGGGTAATGAATAACCATCGATTGGTGCAGTGGCGCACCCAGAAAATAGGTTTGGGGGGCCCAACATAGGTTGTGCTAAAAAAGTTTGGGGTGCCACGCCCTTATGTCACATTTTTTTATACAGTCTGGGGGGGAGCTCTGGCCCGATGCCCCCCCCCCCGTGGGTGCGCCACTGGATTGGTGTGCGGTATTTTGATGAGGAAGTCGTGAAGGTATACCTCAGATTTGTTAAGCGTAATACCTTCGATGCGAAATGTATTGCAAAAGCAATATATGAGTTTTTGGCAAAAGAAGATCTTGATCGGGACAAATGCGTTGGTTTAGGATTTGATAGTGTTCGACTATGTCTGGAACAGAAGGTGGTGTGCAAGCAATCTTACGCAAAAATATAAAAAAAGCTTTGTTCTTTCATTGCTCCTGGCATAAATTAAATCTAGTCATTAATGATCTGAATATTCTGTCAAATCAAGAACACCGTAGGGACCATTAAAGATATTACATTTTTTCGAGAATCAGTTTTGAGAAGGAAGTTGATATCTGATATTTCCAGGCTTTGCGGAACAAGGTTGAGTGAGAAATACAAAAGTATCATAGTTTTTAAAGAAAATTTTCCTGTTATAATGGAGGTCTTAGAACCCTTATCACGGAAAGGAAATAGTGCGACTAGAAAAAATGCTTATCAGCTCCATGCGGCACCTTCTATAGAATCTCTTCTATTCTGAGCCTTATATTGATAGTCAAATACTAGCTATGAATGTTATGATGGAACCAGTCAGTAGTAAACGTGTTTCAATCCATGGCGTTGGATGTCATTAAGGCATCCCAGTACCGTGACATTCCCGAAAAAGTCACAGACGAAATTATAAAGGGATGCTACTATCGTTGCAGACAAAAATTGGACTGGGGGTGGACACGAAGTCAGTGCCCCGTTTTGTTGGGAGACCACAACATCGAAGCAACCAGCAGGAAGTCCTTCAGAATTCTGGCGGAGGTCTATAATAATACCTTATTTGGAATGTATAATTAATTCTCTTGAAGTTCGCTTTTCTGAAGAACACACCCCGTCATTTGCATTATCGAAATCACATCCGGGTCAAATGTTAACCATGTCACTAGAAGAATTCGGAGAATGTCGCGAAGTCTTCGCCCACTTATACGATTTACCAAATGTTAAGAAATAAATTGAACTTTGGCAAAAATTATGGCAGAATAAACCGGGATCAACAGAACTAAGTGTTGTAGATGTCCTAAAAGAGGCTGAATTTTTTTTCTCCGAAACGAGAAAAGTTTTAATAATTTTGGTTACTTTTTCTTGAATGACGTGTACTGTTGAACGATCATTTACCAGCTTAAGAAGAATTAAAACCTGGCTGAGAAGCACTATGGTAGATGTCACCTCAATGGCCTCGCAATGATGAGTGTGCACAGAAAGCATATATTTGAGAACTTAAAGGATTTTATTAATAAAGTGGTTGACCAATTTGCTAAGAACCCGCGAAAATTATGTTTCAATTAATTGAGTTTGTGTTTTGTAATTTTTTTGTTTTTTTTTGAATTTCCGTTTCTTTTGTTATTAAAAACCTTTCTTTAAAAATAATAGTCAGTGTATTTGTATCTACATTACATACATAGGAACATAGATCATATGTTCCCAGTCCCAATGCCCATTTTTTTTTTATCTTGACCGATTAACTTTGCGTAGTATATAGCTTATAGCACGGAATTGTTCTTAACGTAAAACAAACACGAGATTTTTGGTTTTATTTTTTAATGTACATAAGGAGCATAGAATCAGTGAAATAAAGAAAACATGGGGCTACGGCTCAATGTTCCCCGTATCCATAAATGTATGACATAAAATTGGGTTCTTTTATTTCAGATGCCTCGTAAACATCTATTAAAAACAAACCGGATTAACATGGATGAAAATAATATGAAGCAAGCCCTTATAAATGCGTATCTTTAATGACACCTATTCTGAAAGGAGAGCATTGACTGTGTTTGGAATAAGGCGATCAACCTTACAGGACAGAAAAAAAATCTAAGAAGATTTGCTAAGGACCAATAATTGAGACTCCATGCAGATAATCCAGATGACTATGGTTAAGAAACTGATGAATTCAATGAAACTATACAGAAGTTTTCCAGGGAATACAAAAACCGTCAAGACCGGAAAGCTACATTAAAATATGCTGCGATATTAATTATGGATTAACATTCAAGGCTCTTCAAAGGTTGCTATACTCATTCTGTGGCACGCGAAACAAAAAACAAGTTGGCTTTGAGGTTTCATGGCAAGACATCCTTTGGCTAGTTTGAGAAAGCCCTAAAGCAAGAGTCTTGCTTTTAATAAGTTCAAAGGGCAGGAATAATAACATGTCACGAAACCAGTAAGAGTAATTTTTGTTTGTGGGAAGATGCAAGTAGCACAAGTTCTGTAGAATGCGGAACTCTTCTCACCTTTGTTGGAATTGTGAATGCTGTAGGATGATATTTGTCATACTCTTTCCTAGAGTAAGTAATCTAGACGATTTTTGATTGGGGCGTCGACATCAAGCATAGCCTTAGGTAAGGCTAGATGACGTCAGATCTGTTCCCAAGCGTCTTGAAACATATTGTTAATCATGCCAAGTATAGTGCAGAATATCATATTTTATTATTGATAGACAATCGTGAATCTCATGGTAATCTTAATAGTGTCAAATTTGCAAAAGAAGATGGAATATGTTTACTAATTATTCCACCATACTCAGGCTACAACCGCCCGATGTCGGAGTATTTAGTCCTTTTAGGTCCTACCTTAGTATAGTGTTTAGTGGCACACATCAATCATCATATTATTTTTGTTACAAATATTGCCAATCTGACTAATGGAGCTTTCATCTTAAATAATATAGTTACAAGTTTTGAAAAAACCAGAATGTGGCCTAAGAATCGGTTTGTCTTCACGGAAGCTGATTTAGCATCAAGTTTCGTAAATGATATGCTTGATTTTCCACCATTAAGTTAAAAATAATGAAAATATAAAACATGTACTTACCCTAACATCAGACAAATTGTCACTGCTAACCCAAAAGAAACTTCTTCCGTAAAACTTAACTCCGACAATACATATCTATAGAAAATTAATCCTAGAATGAAACCGAATAAAAAAAGGAAAAATCTTTTCAGTGCCACATATTGTTTTGGATTGGAAAAAAATAGATGCGAAACTAAAGGAATTTTTTTCAAAAAGTTTGTGAACTTCTCAAAATCAAGATGAGTCATTTTATTGTCAAATTCACAGGAAAAAGGTACGTGGTACAAGACGGTATCCACAGAGATGAGTTATATGACAAAATCTGTAAGTAACATAATATTTATTTTCTATATTATGAGCAAATTTATGAAGAAAGAAAATGTCCCTGCAGCTGGCACGATATATTGATGGAGTGGAAACTGAAAGGCAATAGAGGAATAGTGCCAAAAGACAGATTTCCATATATGCTTAAAAACTGTTAAGCAAAATGAATAGAAACAAACACTGTCGAAATAATTAAAGCTGGATTTAAAAACTGTGGAATAATCCCTATTGACAGGATGAAAGTTTTGGATCAAATTCCCAAAACATTACAAGAGAAGATGCTGAATCTAATCAACACAATATGGAAAACTTTTTGATTGGTATTTTAAGAAAGTTAAGATATAGCAATGATGAACCTAAGAAAAATCCACAGAAAAAGAACAAATTAAGAGTGCAAGCAGGAAAAACCGTTGTCAATATAGCTTCCGATTCCAAGGATTTCAATCTCAATGAAATCTTCAATGAAACGATTTAATTGAAATGCCGATAAGAGTAATTTATTGGAAGATGCGCCAGACGAACTCCCTATATTTTCAGAATTTGAAAACACCCAGACGAGAATTGGAGTAAATTCGAAGTTGATTATAATGACATTGAGGAAGAAGATTTTTTGCTTATTGAAATGCAAGTTAGTTCTGTTAAAAGACAAGCAAAACGGTTTGTTGCTCAGGCCTTCAGTGTATCAGGTTGATCCAATGATGCCAACAAGGCGGTCGAAGTATCATTTTTGAAACCTTTTAAAGTTTCGAAAGATACATTTTTATGGCCTGATGTTAAACGCACAAGTTTTGGAAGTGAAGTACCGTTTACCTATGCCACAAAAACAAAGAAGAGGACTTTTCAAATTTCCTTTTGATGTTTTATAGTTATTTGTATTGTAAAAATATTTTCTGTATGAAGGGATAATCCTATTTTTATTTCAAATAAACGTCAAGTTTTGCATAAATAAGCCTTAAAATATATTTCTTTTTAGTTAAACATTTCTTAAAAAACAATTTTTGTGTATCAAGTCACCCATTAAAGTTTGTGAAATGATATTTGTAAAGAGATAAACACGCCTATCAACCGACCCACGGGTTTTTTTCTCTCACTGAACCTAAAATTCATAACGTTATGGCACTTTGACTATACAAACTAGAGATCGAGACTAAACTTTTGAGGGGCATACGAACTTCGTAGGTCTATCCATTCCAAAAATACCAGCAATTGAATTTCAAAAATGTACCAAGTCACCCCAATTGACGGTACCAAAGTATGGTATGGGTTTTCGGGTGGATTAAAAGAAAATAAAGTCGTTTACGAAAGGATATTTAGTCAGAAATTCCAAAAATGGTCGGGGACCAGAGTTGTACATTTTAATCATATTTTCCGACTATTACCTATTTTCGTTAAAAAATTGGGGTATATGCTGAACACTCAATTTCTATTAAGTTTCCTGGAAATATTTATATTATTTTAATTTCTAGATATATCGATATCTTCATCGTGTATACTCTATACTGGCCTTCCCGAGAATGATGTTAAAGATCTTGTCTCGCCTGATTTTTTTTCAAATACAGATGCATACTGATTCCTGAACCTGAACTGCCAGCTCTGCAATATAGTTTTCATTTCAGTTGATATGCAAAATTGCAATAGAGACAAGGGCGCCGTTCGAGGCTGCAGTTGCCCTCCCTGGCCTGGAAGAAAAATTTCGAAAGAAGAAAGTAATGTTTTATTTTAAACAATTTTATTTTCATCCGACTTGTTTATTACTGGGTGAAATTACGTCAAGGAAAACGCTTCATCGTATGTGTGTATTAGAAACATGAGGTCTCGATGAAGAATCCAAGAAAAATAAATTTCTTGTAATATTCTGCTATACACAGGGAAGTGTTAATTCTGCATCCTATTAGTTAGTATCACGTTGTGCCTTTTCGAAAATGGCAGTAAACTCTGCCAAGGCACTGTGTTAGTAACGCTGGTTTAACTTGCTGATACGGTGGTTCACAAACTAGCTTGGAAGAAGATACAGTATAAATTGGAGTTGTTGCGGTTGTTTATGCCTTCGAGTCTGGTGATTTATCTGAAAGTTATTTCAGAACTAGTAATAGAACATTTTGCGCACAGAAATGACTTTAACAGCTAAATTTAGGCATTTTTCAAAGCATCCTATTGACTTGAAAATCCCCTTTATTGCCCTTGGTCCTACTACGCGGACAAGCAAAATATTTAAATATTTTTTTGAGCATCATAATGAATAGAAAAGAAGTTATAACTTTATATGTTTTGCCTATTTTTAAACAGAACACCTACGCAGTTATTTAATGCCATGCAGTTAAAAATGAATAAAAACTTGATTAAACTATTATTTGAAATGCCAACTTTCACGCATGGACAAACTTTAATTATATTTCGAGCATTGGTAAATGTGAAATGGAAATTACTTCAAAATGTCTAATAGTTTTGTGTTTTGCATTTATCTTCTCACAAGAAACCGTACACGGATATCTGGGCAAACTATTGAATACATTTAATCCATTTAGACCCTTCTGGCTGCCGAAAACAACCACTGTTGGCCCATGGGTTACGGTTGCTCCAGTAAAAACAAAACTTGTATCCGCAGAAGAAACTGTTTTCCAAGTAGCTCCACAACTTCAAGTGAGTGATGTTCTGTATTAGCAAAATTTGCTCATTCTCGAAATGAGGAATTCTAGAGTACTGCACTATTTTCTTAATAATATTTAGAAGGTTTGTTTCTCATCAGCATGTGCTCAATGCCTATACCTAAACACTCAAACCACATTTGTAATGTAATGTATTAGTGCAATAAATATAATATTATTTCAGGCATTACTTGAGCCCAATGACTATCAAGCGAATATTAATTATATAATGTGTCCAGTAAGTGCAGTTAATTTGCTCGCTCAGGTGCTGATTGGAACCCATGGAAAGTATCACAGACACGTCTCGAATTTTCTAGGTCTTGAACCCAAAAAAATTAAAAGAGAGGTGCAAATTATTGAGTTAACCAAGGATATTTTGGTAAGTAGCTCGTTTAGATGAAATATAATTTCTCTGGTATTAATCTTGTTAAAAGCTGTAGTTTATTTTTATATTTATAGTGATTCCAAATTTGTTGAGTTGCGCAAAGAAATTGTTCATTGTGCTTTTAAGAACGAAATTATCTGTACATCCAATTGCAAATGATGTGTAACCATAATAATAAAATTATTTCCATATTTTTAACAATTTTATGCTATACGTTTATCTTGTATGTAAATGTGTTTTTAGTATGACCAAAAATTGTATAACCCAGGATTCCACTGGAAACTCCGACGTCTTATGAAAGGAATTACTTCAAGCAAGAACTATGATGCTTTAATTCAAAATATATTAGTCTACAACCGAGATTTCGAATTAGCAAATCATTTTGAAAAACATATTAGAGAGTTTTACCTTACAGACCTAATGGCGGTAGATTTCGCTCACATCAACACAAGGTAAATAAATAGCATAAAATCTTACAGTTTTGAATAATTTTTTACTCGCGATATCTCCAATTAGCGGATAAATTTTTTGACATGTAATAAGTACAAGAAAATAAGTGTATTGGTGATCGAGTGAAATTATATTAAATTATGAATCATTAAAAACGCTTATCACGTATCAGGCCTCGAATTAATGATAACGTATACCTTGAAAATTTCGTATTTTTTTCATGTTTCATGTAGAATACATGGGTGGTATAATGCCAGATAAAAATAAAATGCTGCTGAAGAAAAACAAATTACTGGTCTTAATAACGAAACTGCGTACTGGTAGTCATGGAGGGAAATTTTTTAAATACAGTGACTTAACTGTTGTAACATTTCGATTATTTTGTTATGCATATGCTAAAGTGTATTCTAATCATTGCAAAGTACGAGTATAAGCTACTTCACGAATATTTCTTCATGTGTAATTGCAATATAAAATCTAAATTTATCTTATCGTTTCTTTAAGCCCGTCTCAAACCGCCAATATATGTATAGTATTATAGGGTAATTACTTTCGGAAAATCGTGCAGACTTACAACAATTAGGCTGGGAGTAAGATTAACTTTAATATTGTACACTTGTGGCTCCTTAGAATCATTTGAAATTGGAAATAAGTGTTATAATGAATACGAAAATAATAGTATTATATTAAGTGAAGAGTAGTGGCTGTGTGCATGTACGAAACATACTAAATAAAACACATTTTGTATTCCATGCAAACATTTTTAATCCAAAAAGGACTTTCTATAGGAGCGTAACAAAGCGCTTTCGGCCTAATTATGTAAACCTTTTAGATAATGTGACTTTTAACTTGCTGATTGTGACCGTTGTTTGTGGGTGTTGTTTGGTTTCTCTTCGTTGATATGTTCTTCGGGTCCAATGGCAAGTAACACTGATGATGACTTAGGCCGAAAGCGCTCTGTTACGCTTCTATAGCAAGTCATTTTTAGATTAAAACATTTTGCATGGAATACAAAATGTCTTTCATTTAGTAAATAGTATTATAAGCTCTGACTGGTTTTATATTTTCTTAGCATATTAATATAATATTATTTTTAGTTTAAGCACTATCTTAAAAGGGACTGATTCTAAGGATACGAATGGAGCTGCAACCGGTCAATTCCTCGAATATGCAAAGCGAGAGCCAAAAGCAGTGTTACTATCCAGCAGATTTAAATTTAAATTTACATGGGAAGTGCCATTTATTGAAGGGGAAAATGAAGAACAATTCTTCGTTAACCCTTTTCAGGAGATAAAAGTGAAGTATTTGCAGGTAAATCTGAACTGAAAAATGAAATTTTAAATTTCCATAATAAGAATAATAAGAATAACCGTTCATTAAGAGTGGCAGATAGAGATTGAATTAATGAAAAATGGGGATATTTTTAATATCAAGAGTTCCAATATGTGATACATGTAGGAGAAGGTGCTGTTTTAACTAACCGTTATAACTTTGGACTGAATTTCCTGAGCAGTTGTTTTGAACTTAATCTATTGATTAAGTTAAGTTAATGCATTCTTAGAAATAATGCATAGATTTGTATTCGGAATAGTGGCCCATGATGCAATACGGGCGTGGTACCTTGCATCATGCACAAAAAATTAAAATAGACATAATTTATTTTGTTAAGTAGTGCTAAAGTCGCAAAGGTAAGTCATCCAAGCGTTGCCTACTTCAGCAGCAATAGGCCCAACAACGACAATGTATGCATCTGCATTACTTTTCTCCACAACGATCAACGAATTTCTGCGAGGAATTCTTCATCAGCACTTTTTTTAATGTTTGGCACACGCACAAAGAAAATCCTATACCACTCAACGAGCGGTGCGTGTGCGGAGAAGATGGTAGACGTTGGACTTGAAGGGCTGTAGGTGGTGGTTTTCGAGAAAGACGTTACTCGGAAGTCCATTCCAGAGCCAGGCAGTCCTCCAGACAAACGAGTCCCACAACAGCGACGTCCTAGGTGTTCGCACTGTGTTGACGGGTGTTTCTGTTTGGCAAACCTCTGGGCGGAATCATATGTGCCAGCTCGTTCGAACACCTTCTGTACTTCCGTACTTTTCTTCGATGTTCAAGGGTATTAAGAGAACAGACTACCCACCTTTATTGATATGACGTTTTATTGTCCAAAACGAAAAAAGTTAGAATCACGAAATTTGGTGTGCGGCTTGTACATTCGATTGACTAGAAGGCATGGTGTTTAAAAATGTAATTAATTTTTTATAACAAATTTTGTTATAAAAAAATTAATAACAAATTTTGTTATAAAAAAATGAATTACATTGTTAAACACCATGCCTTCTAGTCAATCGAATGTACAAGCTGCACACCAAATTTCGTGATAACTTTTTTCGTTTTGCAATAAAACGTAATATCAATAAAGGTTGGTAGTATATCCTCTTATGGTCTTGAGTCAACTCTGGGTCATCCACAAGACGGACTGCTCTCCTCTGTATGGAACAAAACATCTTTAACAAGTGTTTGGATTCGGAGCTTCACACATGGGAACAATATTCCAGACATGTTCTTATCTGGGCCCTATAGAGCAGTAAGATCTGATAAGGTTCATACAACTTCTTTGCTCTATAGAGCCCTCTTGGCTTTTGTGCTGATGCCTTGGAGCTTTTGGTGACGTCATTTCGCGAAGAGATGTTGTTTTTTACGTTGATGCCCAGCAAACTTATGGATGAGGCCAGAGTCAGTGTCACTTCTGTCCTTGATAAGTAGGGACCTGCGGTGTTTGTTCTTTTGAAAAGACAGCTGCTTGAGTCTTTCCTGCGTTAAACTAAACATTGTTTTCCTCACCCTATTCTACGATGGCGTTCATATCCTCATTGATGGCAGCAATCTCGCTGGCGTTGGGAACGAGCATTGGATTCCGCGACATGAATGAGGATATAAGAGAGCTGTCGTCTGCAAAGCTGCAAATAAAATTGTTTTTCTCGTCTAAGAGAACGTTGATATAGAGCAGGAACAGTGTGGTAGATAATATACACCTTTGAAAAACTCCGGCAATAATTTTAAATTCCTCCGTGAGATGTCCGGCAATACCAACTCGGATGCTTCGATCCCTTAAGAAATTGGAAAGCCAGAGAAGCAGTGCTGGTGGGCTGGTGGTAGTCCATATGCTGCCAACACCCTATCAAAAGCTTTGGATATGTTGAGAGCCACTGCACGAGATTCAGCGTAACTCTCGGCTTTGGTCCACAATCAGCAATATTCTTTTCCGCAGTGAATTAATTGAATAAAATACGGGGTATGCTAGCACTAATTATTTTAATGGAATACTCATCTAATTATCGAATACATACAATTTGTTTAATTTTTTTTGTAAATTAAAATAAACTTATTATTTTATTTGAACGTTTTCTCCCTGGTTTTTGTTTCGAGACTTCATTTAATTTTTGAACTATTAAAGTTAAATTAAATTTTTTATTTATTTTTGTTTTAAACAAATTGTTGAAATATTTCTTAAAATAAATCAGGTGCCGGCCCTGGCCGTCACACTACTAATTTGTTTTGACCCTTAGGAACAACTATTTTTGACTAACCCTGCACAGTATTCAGGCCAATTTCATCTAAGCTCCACATTTTTTCATGAGGTATGGGGCCAAACCGGCCAAATCTATCGTTACCAAGTTTCATATTTTTGAAAGAAGATTCAAGGTTGAAACGGTTAAAACTTGTTGCGCGGCTTAAGCCAGCGCCACACGGTGTGCCAAAGTTTTCCAACGTTGGCTTGGCCACATCGACATTTGTAGCATCGTGTGGCCATGTAACATAATGTTTCACGCGTCCAACGTTAGACACTGGACACGTTCGGCCGAGTGTCTGTATTTTTCACCTGCGTCAAAGAATGCTTCAAACATTGGAAGCAACATTCAACGAACGGCTACACGAGTGGTTCTTTCTATAGATAGCTTAATTTCATTATTGATAGTTTTGGTTTGTTTTCTTGTTCGAAGCTCAAGGTATAAAAGTCTCTTTTTTTGATGTAACACTAATTTTGTACAAGATAAAACTACGATGCCAGGTGCAATGCCAGCCGTTACAGTGTCGTCCACTTTATTTTTGTTTAACAGCACCAGGACAAATCAAAATAGAGGCAAATTTCAAATATTTTCAAAAAGGAAAAGATGCAGTTCAAAAGGGTCAGGGCTACAGCTGAAAGCATAAAAATTGAATCGGCCGAATTGAAACCTGCACAAAATGAACGTAAACATGACGACAAGTAGTCCGGAATGTTCGCTTCCAATGTTGGATCGAACGATCGCCTCGTGTGTATGGCAGAAGCACACTGCCAAATGCTAGTTGCTGATTTTCAGTCCAAGCGTGACTCCAACCTTGGTTCCAACATTTGACATACCGTATGGCGCTGACTTTAGACTCGTTGCTTCCGATTTTCTAATTGAAAGCGTTTTTGTTCAAGCAATTTGTTCCTCAACCCTAGGTCTAAAATATATTCTCGTATTTGTGTCTGCGAATTTATAAGCTCGTTGCCTGGCACCTTTCTTTGTTAGGCCATATTTCATTTTGGCTACAGTTTGAATCGACTACCAAGCTTTTTTCTTCAAGCTCTCACCGCATTCTTTAAATTTATTCAGATATCGAGTCTAAATTGAACGGCTAACTTTAAATGCTTGTGGGTTGATTCAACTGGGATCATTAACTGGTTACTTTTTGGTCCGCTTTTACTACACGGCATTTTTGCCCATCTGAAATAAGAAAAAATAATGCTTTTAAAAACTTTTTGCACCTTGAGCCGATCAAAGGTGCACGAGGTAGCTATGGCTCTAGGTATATGATGACTGTGTCAACCAAAATAACTGCAATCACGGTAGCATGCCTAATGTATTTATCAAATAGTCATGAATCCACTGATTATCGTCGAGAATGGATTCACAGATGAATGAACGGCAAGGTCAGTGGGAAGTACCTACATAGTTTGGCGGTATCTCACTTGACGGAATCACGTCGTGGATATTAGAACCTTTGAATATGAAACTGTTTTATATTCAAAGATTAGAACTGGCCCGAGGTACATTATAGTCTTGATACAACACCCTCCCCTACTTATTTTATCTAACTTTTTCTACGACTTTCACCCAGCAAGGACATAATAGTTGTTATAATCAAATATTTAGAACCTGGAGCTTGCTCAAAAAAATGGCAAATTTGTTTTTGGCTAAATAACCTTAAATTCTTGGGCGGCAACCAACCAACTAGCTAGGCCCACCGGAGTTTAAAAATTTCATTAACTTTTCATTTAAATATATATTTAATGTCAACTGTTTATACATATATTTTAATGCCAATCGAACTAATTGCGATGGAGCTTTGAATAGTCTTCGACGAATTTCTAAAGATTCTATTGAATACAAATAATTGAAAACATGATAGGTCGAGTTGTAAATACAGAAAATTTCCTTGATTATGGATAGATAAAACTCAAAGCATGAGGTATTACATATTTCCCTCATTGATTGTAACATCAGATATTATCTGGGAAGGAGTACTGTGAATTTCGTAATTATCAAAATTTTATGCCTCACACTCAACATTTTATTTAATTGACCAATTGACTCACTTAGCTATTACAAAAACGCGACAAAAAATAATATATCCATCTGTGTGGCTAAAAACACAATTTTACAAAACTAAATTTTGCATAATCATATTAATATGTTTATTAATAAATGATAATATAGACAAATTGGGAAGGAAATAAGTGCAAAAAGTGTGCTGGGTCATGTAAATGAAGCACAGCAGACTCATCTAAACCAGATTTATTAAATGAACGAAAAGTTCAAAACTTCATCCAGTTTTAAAGAGTGTGTGTACGACGAATGATAGATCGGATAACCGTACGACAAAAATATCATTGACATATCAAAGCCAAAATTTTGCTCTCAAAGAAGCATACGGTAAATAAATTTCCTCAAAAACTAGTGTAGTATAGCTTTTTTTCTAACGTTTTATTTTTAATGCTCTTAAGCATGTCACTCTCGTTTTGTTTTTAACTGGAAGCTGTTAGATCCACCTGGATGACTTTGTAGACACTGTTGAAATGTTTATTATAGTCGTGGAAGCTTCCATTGGACAATTATTCTGTGATATAATAATTACAATCATTATCTGCATGCAAATACGTAATACTAGATTTTAGAATATTTTTTTTATCACTGCGTGACTTTTTCAGGGAACGATAAAGAATACCCTGTATATCGATAATACAGAGTTTACCCTTGCCGTTATTCCACTGAAACATGAAGATGCTAAAATGTACGTTTTGCTTCCAAAAGTCGAAGTATATCGAATCAGGAGATTTTCTGAATCACTAACAGATTTTGAATTTTTCAAGACCTTAGAAAAAAATCATAAGAACACATTTCGAGATGTTAGAATTAAAATTCCAAAAATGTTTCCGTATGTGACAGAAATCGATTTGATGAAGCCTATTCTTAACGATATAATAGCACTACAGAATAAACATTTAGCTTATATTAGCTTAAATCGAGCTTCTAAGGAATTGAAGGTAACCAATTTGCTCGCGCAATTGTCTATATCAATCACTAACGAGACAAGGCAAGTAAATCCTGTGAGATTAAATACAACATCTCAGCATTATCAAAATACCACAAGACCAACGATTAGTCAGAATGGTTTGCCCATCGTTGAATTTGAAGTAGTTACTCCGTTTTTATTTTTTATAATGCATGAAAGAACTAAACTGATATTGGTGTGGGGTAGCATTTGTGATCCATCACAGCTCCATATTTGAGATTTTCATTATGTGTGTCAAATAAAAAACTAAAATATTTTGTTGTCTTTTTATCTGTACATAACATGAAGGTAGACAGCTAAATAATTTAAATGGATAATAATGTAAATAAAATCCATAAATATACGAACAATTGGATTTTAAAGATAATGAAATTCTGGAAGGAGGGACTCCTTTGAATTTATCTCTATGGCTTTCCTTTGGATGGAGTGGAATATAGGTATTACCATTATCCATCAAGTTAAAACGGGACTGGTCTAAAAACAAAAAAATAATTGAGCGAGTCTGTTAGTGCTCGAGACACTGATTATGTAAACATATCCTAGATCGACATGAAAATCTAATGCCACTTTAGGTTGCGTGACGCCTGAATAAAAGCAACCACTTATTTGGAATTGGTTGCCTATATTCTGACGTTAGAACGAATACGTTTTGCACTAACGGTTACAGACAACCTGCAAAACACATTCCCGTCACAGATACGAGCGTTGTTTAATGTTTACATTTGTAACGTTTGCGTTACGCTTCGCTCGTTACAGAGGCGCAACGAACAAAAACTACCCAAAGCTAACCCAAAGCATGGCCAAAATCAAGATTTTTTTTACAAATATAACCTCAAGAAAATAAAAATAGGATTAAAACTAACCGTAAAAATCAACGCGAGCGAAGCCGCGGGTAAAAGCTAAAAGTGTCCTATGTCCTTTACTATACTCTTGAAAATATCTGTACAAAATTTCATGATAAGTAGTTTGCGCGTGGAAAATAGGATTAAAACTAATCGTAAAAATGAACGCGAGCGAAACCGCGGGTAAAAGCTAAAAGCGTCCTATGTCCTTTACTATACTCTTGAAAATATCTGTACAAAATTTCAATAAGCGTTTAAACCTCGCGATATACAGGTTGGTACCCTCGAATCAGATTTGAGTTGAGTAATAACAATAACAGCACAATATTGACTTGCATCTTACTAGCTGCTGCTTCCCAATTGGATTTAAGTTCAAATACTACCTATAAACGTTGTTTGAATTCAAACAACGCTATAACTAAGAGTTTGTGTGAATCGTTGTTGGAAAAGATGTAAGGTTGGATCATTGACGTTATAAATTATAACGTCAATGAGTTGGATGTCGCACTGCATTTTTTAATTTTTTTTTTCCTGATTTTGGGCATGCCTTGGATTAGTTTTGGTTAGTACCTGTTTGTTGAGCCCCCTTAGCGAGCGAAGGGCCATGCGTGACGTGAAATATTAGTTTAATGATAAAAATTTTGGGTTAAGAGACGTATTATAGTGGATATTCAGCAGCTTGCATGTGTTTCCGCGAATATATTCCATTGCCCACCATTACAATAATAACGTTGGCGTTGTTACGCAATTGGTCGGTACCAACCTGTATGTCGCGTGATTTAAACGTTTGTAAAATTTCATGATGATCTGTTGAGTAGTTTATGCGTGAAAGCGTAAGAAACAAGCAAACAAAGACATTCGCATTTATAATATTAGTTATTCGCATTTATAATATTAGTTAGGATTCTTTAATAATACTTACTGGCAGCTTCAATCGGAGAGGATTAATTCACTGCACAAATTCGACACGAAAATCTAAAGCCACCAGGAATAACGTCAACCTCTGAACACAGCTTATTCACTACCAGCTAGTAATCTTGGGACGGCATCCTTTGATTTGGGTTTGGGAAAGTCAATAACCAAATTTTGCGAATTTCAGAAGAGGGCTATGACTCAATATTGTTTTAAACGTCTGGGCATCTGAATAATACTTTTGACAGTTCGTTTAATTTAAAATATGTCCAAAATCCTTTTAAAATCGATTTTCAATGGCAAAATTGTATAAAAATCCGGACTTTCCGGACATTTTTTTAGGACGATAGCCGTGGCTTCGGACGAATTTCTTGTGGATTTTGAAGCGAAAATTCATTTTAAATTCAACCGTCTATTAAAAATAAGCTGTGCTATGGATCCAAATATCCAAATACACTGCGAATATAATATAATGAAAGTTTAATACCGCCCTAGCGGCTAGCTTTTTAGAAGCGCCATTTGAGTCGTTGCAATCGCGGCCGTCCTGGATTAGCTTGCCCCTCAATGTGCACGGGTTATAATGTCACATCGGTTTACACATTCCGTCCCCACATTTCCGTCCCATTTGCCGAGATTTACCCTCCTACCGCCGCGTAATATGTTTACACATAAAAAAAAACGAAGCAAACACACAAAAAACACAGGAACATGTAAAAAAATAATAATTTTAATGTCTAAAAGCCAATAAAACATTTATATCATTAGGTAAGTAAACAAATTTAAAATTTCTCCATTGGTATTATGTACAGCACGTCGTATTAGTACCACGATGATCAACTTAATTTTGGGTTGTAGTGAAACTCCTTATATGCACCGAGAACAGACGGGTAGGAACTATATATTTAATTATTGTGATTGAACCTCATTCATTTCTCAGTATTTTCGTGAGGTGTAGAAAAACTGGACAATATCCTTGCTGTGAATGTCCTGCCCGGGACCAAGGACACTAAGCTCTGGCTCGGAACCGGAACACTATGGAAAAAAAACCGCCGTCTGAGAGCACGTTCGCTTTGCCTAATTATGGAATTTTTTAATATTCACTCCTGGAAACTTTGCCAAAGAGCGATAATAAAAGACTTATAGGATATCATTATCTTGTCCTACTTGAATAATTTGAACAACAGTTTTTTGAAATGTTTTAGAAACTCTAGAAATATTACCAAGCAAAGGTTTAATATTCAAATTGTTATAAATAATTTAAAAAGCTGGAACTTAAATTTTCAGTAAGTTTTAAAATCCTCTGCTAAGATATACCTATAGGTTTTCAAATTGTTGAATAATATCTAAAACATCGTAATTATCAATTATCATGTTGGATATTGCCGTCAGCCGTAAGGAGGCATAGGTAAGGAGGGCTAGAGCTGGAAGGAAGGAGAGCAATCGACAATGGCCGAAATTCGGACTTGGAGTTCTGGTCATACTTTTGTAATAGTTCACAAGCTTGTCATAGTTGGCGCTGCGATCCCATGTGATACGTTTTTAACACGGTGTCTTATGGAGAATATGTGATTGTTTCGCGTTTTTTGTTAAAAAACTTGGTGTTAATTGTGTTTTATTACGTTTATGTGATTGACTATGAGTTTGGACAAAGTTAATCTAAGCAGAAGTTGTTTTGTATTTTGCATCATGAAATAAAAGACGTAATTTTGACTTTTGAGAATACAGCTTATTGTTTTTATGAAGAAAATTATGATAAATTTTGTATCATATTCACCAATATCCTCTCTCTGTATGCTTGTGAATAATACAGTAATGATTTCGAATTGTTCTCAGATATTAATTATTAAGAATAAAATGTTTTGCTCATTGCAAATGCAAATACTCTTATAGGTTAGAGGGTACCTAAAATAAAACTGCATATAAACATTTTCATTTTACCCTAGTTTCTTGTTCAAAAAATAAATGATGAAAAATAAGGTGAATAACATATTTTATTAATTTTTTACACAAACGCCTAAAAATTATCTATAGAACTAAACTCGTTATTTTAAGCAAAATTATTAACAGATTCTAAAAAGTATGGAAAAACATCCGATGAAAAAAATTAACTGGGTACTTTAAGTTACAGTTTCTAAAAAATTAAATGGCAACGAGCGAATGGAGCAAAATCGCTAACGATTTATGCTTACAATTTTTACAGATCTTGGCTGCCCATTGGCTTGATACATACACAAATAAAATGTTTTTCTTTTAATTTGAGGTCACCGAGACCGCACTACGATGGTTAAGGTACATGATACAAAGGTTATTCTTTGTATCATGGTTAAGGTACAGCTTTATACACTTAAGCTGCGGTTAGGGGTTAAATAACATCAAATAATACGTTTCCAATAAAGAAAAAGTGGTCCACTATGTCCATAAGAAACCATGTATTTTTCGTATCACATAAGACATGGACGCCCTCTGGCGGTGGGATCTTAAGCTCATTTACCGTCGACAAACCATGACCAAAATAATAACATTGCGTTTGATCTCCTTCCCTCTAGCCCTCCTTAGTCAGCCGCATATACTTAAAAAAAAATATGTACGGCCGTCACGCCGTCAGCCATCGGCACCAGAGAGAAAAAAACTAAAAGGAGAGGCAACAAACAAGAAGCGTCGGCACCTATCATGTTGGCACAGTTTATCGGTATAAACTGTGATGTTGGTGTACTCGTTTTTGGTGACCTGCATGACTCTGCTCCGTTGACAATAATACCACTAAATATCGGGAGAAAAATTTTTAAGCTACATCTGATCACCTGAAATACGAGTGTCTCGCCAAAGCATTGCCGTTGGGTGCCATCAAGGTCGAATGTTACAAACCTACAAAGAAGGGGGATTCTTTGTGAATGTATTCGCGGAAACACATGCAACTGCTGTATATTTCGTAAAACGAGCATGCAAAGTACGGGCACGTATTACAATAAGTATAATATTTCTCTTTTCGCATGGCCCTCCGCTCGCTACCGCTCGCTACGGGGGCTCAAGAAAAGGAAACTAACCAGGGGTTAACCCAAGACATACCCAAAATCAAAAAAAAAAAACTGTTTGCTAACCAAAACTAACCCAAGTCAAAATCAAGAAAAAACTGTTTAGAAATTTAACCGTAATAAAAATAAAACAAAGCAACCCGGCCGCCGCCGATAGTAACCGAATTGAGACCTAACCATCGAAACCTCTAGACCACGACGACTCTTGCTTAAAATCATCATCACCATATATTAATTTGTTCATTACACAGGTTTCTTAACTACATAACTAACAGTAAGAATGACATTGAACTTGACACTGCTGTTAAGCCGGGCAATGTTTCTGCATTGCCTTAGTGGCCAGCAGGTGGCGTCACCCATAGGGGGTCGCTGTTAAACCTATTTAATTACAGTGGCTTTATACAGGAAAAGCCACTGTATATTTAATCTATTAGGTATGTGGTATTGTTCGTTTGGTGCTACACTTTACATGGGTTGCCTCTTCAAAGTTATAATACTAAGAGATTGCAGATTGCTATTTGGGTGTACATGTTGCAGAAGTTGTTGATAGATGTAGTTATGTAGGGAAAACTACAGAAAAACCCTACTTCAACTGTTCTTATAGAACAGGGCGTCATAAAGCTACAATGTTATATTTACAATATATACAATATATACAACATGTATTCTCACAAAACAATTAAAAATAAATACAATTAATGTAGGGGACTTAACCATGTTAAGTCTATTCAAGTAATGTAATGGTATCAGGTCGCGCTGAGCGAGTACCGTGGTACCGGCTGCGAACACATGGACGCTTCGGTGGCTTGGAATCATATGCGACCAGCTCCCTTAACATGCCCCGCCCACGTGTCCGAACGCCGTGGATTGGCCTGGCGAGAACAGATCTCACGCGTAGTTTGAAGGAGGTGCTGCGTTTCTGTGCTCCTGATATCTTTGAAAAGTTTACACATAGAAATACACTTTTGTAGCTTGTTTTTTAGGCTGGTTTTTGAAAGTTACCTTTCAGATTGAGACTCCCGAGGGAACTCATCTTAAGGTGGCATAAGTTGTCGATAGAAAAGAGTGATTTCTCTGTAAATTGTACCATGTTTGATGGGAATTTCCGGTTTGTAGCGCTGATTAGCGATGTTTGCAGTAAGCGGGGAGCCCGCTATCTGCCGCTCGAAGAACCTGCATGCGAGGGCATCGATGTACTCCATCTTTGCTCCACGCATGCAGATCCTCTATCCTGACCCGATCCCGGAGCGTTAATGAAAATGCAGCCCTCAAATAGTTGTTTTGTATGACTTGAAGTTTTCTTTTATGTGTCTTGGCAACAGAGCACCAGACTGGGGCGCCGTAAAGGAGGGCTGGCCGGATGATAGCTCTATAAAGTATTAACTTATTGCAAGGACTTAGAAACGTCCTGGCAGTCACTAGGGTGTTCAACCCTTTTTTTATAATAGCGTTTTTTGCAATTACCGTATGACGCGATGAGTGCTGTCAAATGCAACGGCATGTTGTAGATTGCCAACAACTTGTACAGCAACCCATCGTGCCACACCCTGTCAAACGCCTTCTCAATGTCCAGTAGCAAAAGGGCAGTAGACTGTTTATTGTTGAAGCCTTTATAAACATCGGACGCTATTTTCGCGGCCAACATGACGGTACCATGCTGACCGCGAAAGCCGAATTGTTCTTGAGGGAGGATTTGCAGCCCTTCGACTTCCCTAGTAACCCTCGGCAAGATTAGCCTTTCAGCCACCTTCCCGAGGGTGTTCAGTAGCGATATAGGCCTGTATGAGGCAGGCTGTGTCAGGTCTTTCCCTGGTTTCGGGAAGTGTATTATGCACGCTATTTTCCAGGACGCAGGGAAATGTTGCAGCCGGATAACCGGGTTAATTATGTGCATGTACTGTACTATAGTTTTCTGGGGCAAGTTTTTCAGGACTGAGTTCGGAATACCACCCGGACCGGGAGCTTTATTTCTCGGGAGACGGCTGAGAGCTTTGCGCATTTCCGCCGGAGTGATTCTCAGCCTATCAAGCACTGTCAGGGGAATAGGGTATTTAGATTGTTTAAATGCATTCGCGGTTCGCGTTATGAGCTCCTGCTCTGGCAGAGTGTCGGGCGCCGCGCTATAGACGCTGCCCAGGTAGTCCGCGAAGGCCTCCGCTTTTTCAGCGTCGTCGCCGCATTCACGGCCTTGGTGCTTTATTACAGGCATTTGCGTCATACCTCCGCGGACTCGTCTGGCCAGTTTCCATAAGGAAGCGTCATCCCTGCTTATCGTGTTAATATATGCAAGCCACGTTTGATTCCTGTGTTCGCGAATTTTCACCCTTATTTCCTCTGACAGTGCATTAATGCGAGCGGATCCCATTTGTGTCCGATTTCTCTGCCATCGCCGTCGAAATCGGTTTCTAAAAGTTATGAGATTCAGGATGTGATCAGGAAGTGATTCGGTGCTAGGGCGCGTAGTAACCCTAGTGCATAAAGCATCACGGATGCGCTGGATGTTGAGAGTTTCCACCTCGTTTTCTAGCTCCTGAACAGTTGTCAGCTGCTCGGGAATCACAGTCGACTCATTCAGCTGCGCCCGGAACACCTTCCAGTCAATATTCTTATACGAAATGACGGTGTCATTAGACAAGGGGATCCTGCAGTATAAGCAAATCTTGACTGGAAGATGATCCGAGTTTAGGGCGTTAAGCTCTTGCAGCTGAGAGGTCCTGATCGTTCCCCGAGTGATGGCAATGTCCAGGAACGAGGCACCACGGAGATAAGTGGGATTAGGTGTTCTATGATAGGATATTTCCAGGTTATTATCGATTATTCCCTTAAACAATCTACCCCTGCTGTTGGTAACGCCGCCCCATTCGGCGTGCGAGGCATTGAAGTCACCTATTAGTAGGGATACTCGATTTAGCGGGAGAAGAGCTAAGAGATCGGCTTCTAAAAGGCGGAGACGCGTGGGCGCGTAGCCGCCACACACACGCAGGCCGCTCTCCAGTTCGATACTGATGTGTTCTATCGCGGAGCGAATGGTAAATATTCGCTGATAGCGAAGTGACCTGCGTATGAGGCAAGCCACGCCTCCTCCGGGTCGATCGGGCCTATCAAATCTCTCAATTCTGTAGTCGCTTACTCTTAGAGTAAAGTCCGGCGACAGAATCGTTTCTACGAGAAAAACAACCTGAAAATTGGATGCATGCAAAAAATTACGAAACTCGCCCAGCTTGTTTCTAATACCATTACAATTCCAGCATGCAATTTGTAGCATTTATATGTTGAATTTGGCATAATCAACTGAAAAAAAGCGAAGAGAGGCTTGTATAATTTCAGCCTTATCGCCCCTGCATGCTTCTAGCATATTATAATAGCAATCTAGCGCCAAATAAAGCTGGTCAAGGTTGACTAGATTATTGATTTTGGTGACAACATTATTCAAATTAGAGACATTATGTGTGTTATATTTAAGTTTGGGTTATTTGAATTATTTACATTAGCACGAACAGTACCACTAACCTTTTGCTGATGTACATTATTATTTGCATTATTAGGTGGTTGTTGTTGTTGTTTTCGGCTGCCTCGACTTGGGGGGAAAGCTTCTTGGTACTCTTCGGATTGTCGTTGGCCATTGTTTAGGCCTTGGCCCGCTTGGCCGTCTGCTACACGTGGGTTGGAGCCTCTCCAGGCCGATTTGGCTGGGGGTGGCGCCGGGCGGTACGTTTCTTTTGGCTTGTTATTTGTAGTGTTAGTTTGAATAAGATTGATTTTGTAGACAAATACCGGGCATGATTCGTCAATGGACCGGTGAGGGCCGTTGCAATTAACGCACTTTTGAAAGTCCGCGTTGCACTCTATAATTTCGTGCGAGCCCGCGCATTTACTACACGCCACCCTCCGGTTGCAGTATGTTCTCGCATGCCCAAATTGCTGGCATCGTTTGCATTGGAGAAGTGGCTTGTTCGATCGTCGAATCTCCCAATTTACACGGACACTCATGATCGTTTTTACTTCTTGATTAAGGCGTTTGATGTTAAAATTAGTGCCGAGTACCACTAAGTACATCGGGATTCGTGTTTTACGCATCTCGAATACATTCTTAGGGGTTATATTGTACTCGTCGCTGAGGGCTTCGATGATGTCTTGGGGTGAAATATCTCCGTCAAGGCCCCGCAGGACGAAGGCCCTTGTCTTCTCCTGCGACTCTGCGTATGAGTGGTATTCTGTTTTTTTCCGAATCAAGTGTACGCTTAAGTGTGTGCAGGTCGTTTACGGTGTTACAATATACTATGACGGAGTTTTTAGTATATTTCAACTGATATTGCTTGATGTGCATGGCCTTCAGATCATCCCTAAGCTGGCGATGATCTGCCGGTCTGCCCTTTATGACCACAGGTGGTGGTGATACTATTTTGGGCTTTGTTGGCCCTTTATTTGAGTTTGGCGCGATTTTATGCCTAGCACCAGTCGAGGCGGACGTAGAGGCCACACTTATGGTATCCTCATCTTCGGTGTTTATGTCCTGGAGGGGTGTAAATTGGTTGCTGGTGGCTAGGGGTGGTTGGCTCATGTCGAGAGTAACTGTTCTGAAATTATTTTTAAAAGGCAACTGTTTAAAAGGCGTCCTGAAGGACTTTTGTCGCTTTCGGGAGACACTGATGTGTAAACATATCCTATAACGACGTCGGTTGTAAAAAATGACAACAGCACGTTGTGTTTCCAAGCGGTCACCCATCCAAGTACTAACCACGCCCGACGATGCTTAATTTCAGTGATAGGACGAGAACTGGTGTTTTCAACGTGCTATGGCTGTTGCCTATACATTTTAGCTTGTTCATAGAATAAAAATTAGGTTTAATAACAAAGTTTAAAATAATTAATAAATAATACTTTTGACGGTTCGTTTAATTTAAAATATGCTTTTTTTTATCGTCTAAAATCCGTTTAAAACGATTTTAAATGGCAAAATTGTATAATAATACCGCCCTAGCAGCTAGCATCGGTTTACACATATCCGTCCTATTTACCCTCATACCGCCGCGCAAGATGTTACACAACACCTTGGGTTAGCTTTGGTTAGTTCCTATTGGTCTTGCTCCAGGAGTGTAGACGGTGCATGGAGGACGATGAGACCCCATACCATCTACTTACGCCTTCAGGTGAGCAAGATTTAGAATCTTTGACGCCACGCTGAGCGAGCGAAGGCGTTTTAATATTTGAAGACTTCCTCAACTAATGACGTCATGGATATAACATACCTAAAAGAGTAACGTCCTCATAAACAAACTGATCATAATACATTTATAATAATATTTTTCATATAACGCGCCTTTAATAAATACTTGATGGATCCAAATACAATTAGATATGTATATTTTATTACTGCAGAGCCCTCGTTATTTGCTCTAATATTTGGCAGGCCGTGATTTGAGTTCTCAGACACAGATCTTTTTTTTCGAACTATCCACATCCACTCGAGTCCTCCCGCCTGAAGAGATGTGGGCTTGAGCCCGCAATACATTATTTACATATGTATTTTTTCACTTCACGCAATGCCCTCCGCTCGCTTCGCTCGGGGGTGCAACTAAACAGCAAAAAGAATCGAAAGTGGAAAAGCGTCTGGCCATTGGGCGTAATTTTTGATGCCACATGCGCAATGACGAAACAAGAATGAAATATCGGAATTATCCATTTCTCTACGTTCTAGCAAAACTTCTACAACGCCTCGGTGGTGTAGTAGGCAGAGTGCTCACCTGTCATTCCAGCGCTGCGGGTTCGAGTCCCGTCGGTAGCGACAGATGTTTTGTTTCCCTTTTTTGAGTATATGTTTGTTTTTTATTAATTTACCTATTTTTCTTAATTTTGGGTTAGCGAGCCTCCGTAGCGAGCGAAGCGAGCGGAGGGCAATGCAAAGGCGTACTAATACCTATTCTTCGTTTCGGCATTGCGCATGTGCCATCGAAAATTCCGCTCCATCGCTAGACGCTTGTCGAAAGTGGCACAAGTTCAACTGAATGACAAATGCAAATAATACCTATAAGGACAAAGACGTTGCCTTCCATCGATCAACCAGACTGAACACGCTTGCAACAAATTATGTTAATAATAAATATACACTCTAATCACGAATAAAAGTAAATAAATCATGGTGGGAAACTATGAGAATCGCACATGACAAAAGGTAAACAGCACAACCAAATAAAGCGGCTATTACAAAAATGCCAAACCGTAATCCGTCATCGACGCGCGGCACTGTCACCGTTCTGGTTTTTTTTCTGGTGCAGTATTGTCACATCGAAATTTTTTTATTCATGGTATATCTTTTGTTTCTTAATCAAGCCTGAGTAAAAAAAGATCAAAATGTATGTACAGAAGTTGTACGCAAACTGGCAACCACGGGAAAGCGATGACTGCTCTACTTACGTTAATTTCTCTAGATTCCCAAGGAAATAAGTATAGGAAGTTACGTGAAACAAAAAGCTATAAAGAACAGTGAACAAATTATTATTTTTTTTTTATGGCAGTGGCACACACACTAAAGGGAGACCCTATGACGCTCGACGAGCGGTGTGTGTGCCGACGAGCGGTGTGTGTTGGAACAGTAAAGCCGGGAACACACTTTCGACACGCCACGCCACTCTGCGAGCTAGCGCGTTCCGTGGCGTGGCGGAAAATTTTTGGTTTAGAACCACACTATAGGCAAGCAGTCGCTGCGACGTACACCACACGTCAGTTGATTGCGTTTATTTCCCAATTAAATTTTTCCTCGCAGTAGCACTGTTTCTAGAAAAAATTGAATACGCCAGCAGTACCGATTCTTCTGACTGGGAAGAGGAATTGGAAGAAGTTGCAGTCTCTATCTATATATTAGAAAATAAGGCAAGTCATAGAGCACCCTGGGTACACGACATTAACCAAAGAAGTAAAGAATTGAGCTAATTTCATAGGCTGGTATAATTATTAATTCATATTATGGATGTATTCTTAGCGGATCCATACATGGAACTACATGTAAAGACTATTTCTGCCGTCCTAAATTAAAAGGCGGCAAGTCTGAAAAGTATGGTTTCGAGAAAAACGTCGAAACATGTTTTCACTTATTTAACAGATTTGGTAATAATTTATGCGAGTTTTTGGTTTTTCGTTGGTAGAATAAATAAGAATATGTTTATTCAAAGAGTAATCCCGATATTTACTGAGTTTTTTTAAGAAATATGTTTATTACTGCCTTCTTACCACTAACTTTATCAGTGATACTTGCGTATTTGTAAGTAAAAAGACGGCAACTAACAAAAATCAGCTCACTTACCGCCTTTTAAGTTCGACTTCTCTGAAGTGCCGCCATTGTCTCTAATGGCAAGAAAAACTTTTTTTAATTGTAAAACAAGCACATTCATTATACTAAATTTAATTTTTTTTTTATTACAAAGCTTAATAAAATATATATTTTTAAGTTTTTAATAGTTTTGCTAGTATAATATTTATAAGAGTGGTTTTCGTAGACTGTTTCTGTTGGGTATCTATGCAGCTATTCTATTAAAACTAATATGATTTACATTATACAAAATAGTAATTTATGCAACAAGTGTGTAAAGTGAACCTTTTTTTTATGAATGGGAACAATCCCATGAATAAAAAAGGGTACTTTACACATGAGTAGCATACAAAATTTTTTCTACTACCAAAAATATATGAAAAAACAGAAATATTATTAAATTACTTTACAAACTAGTGCGTAAAACAAATTATTTTACGCGCTAGTGCGTAAAAAATATTGTTTTACGAACTGCCTTAATGTCAAAAAAGATGTCAGATCTACTTTACTAGTGCGTAAAATATATTTATTTTACGCACTGCACAGTAAAAAGGCCTATTTTACGAATCTTAGAGAGTGCGTAAAGTTAGTATTTTACGCACGGTAATAGAAAAATATATTTACAGGACTAAACGAGTTGTATTACAAAAAAAGGATTTTTTTATTTGATGTAATGGGTAAATGTATACACTTTAGACCCCTAAATATAAAACAACACCATTTTAAAATTATTAGTCTTGGTGACTTAAGTTTCTAATAATTAATCTAAAATTAAGCTACATTACAGGTACATGTAATAAAATCAGTAAAAAACAATATACTAGCTAAATATAAATCATTAAAATTTGATGCGGCATGATATGAGGATCCGGCTTTTTAACTTACATTTTTATGACGTTCTGGCTGTTCAAATAAATAAAAGTGGGAGCAAACTAAGCGTTGCCGCTTCTTTTCTTAGTAAAGTTCAATTGCCGCCTTTTAGCTGTGATACTTATGCATACATTTTAAACAATTTCTAAGAAAAAAGAAGTAACTAACGAAATGCCGCCTTTTTATTTAGATTTTGTCGAATACCGCCTTTTAATTTAGAAAAGGGATTACGTAGCACACTTACTGCTAACTTAATTTTAAATTTTTGAACAAAAAAATATTATGCTGACTTCAAAATATATTTTTTTTAAATAGAGGACATCCGGGAGAACCCAAAAATACCAAAAACAGGAAATGTCCAAAAATTCACTTGCCGCCTTTTTTCTTATGAGGGCAGATTTACTAACATGTACTACAAAGCATGTACTCTATCTTTATTCAAGCGACCTAATATTTCCAGTTTCTAAGCCAAACTTTCGTAAGAAAAAGTTTTGTCGACGAAAACATTTTTCTTATGTCAGGTGTGTCACTTTATTATCTTCACATAATTCACTAGATAATTCATGTAGTTACCAAAAATGTTCAATTCCCGTCCAATTTCCTCCCAGGACGTCTGTCTCATATGCTTATCCCTGTAACCTCGGCATTTGACGTATAAACAAACATTCATGCTCTCGCACCTTTTCAATAAGTAAGTCATCCATTTTAGGATTAAAATCGCATGAAAAATTACTGAACAAATTAACCGAATTCGCTTTTTGGCGCCTCAGTGGTCACCACGCGTGGCAACAAAAGTGTGGATTTCCACATGCTGCAGCAGGCATGGAGTTTGACGTTAGCGTGGCGTGGAGTGGTTTTTGGGCCGTGCGGTGTGTGTGTTCCCGGTCCATATAAAAGCATTGTTTTAGAAGCTCCGCACTTTTTGCATAGCACGCCACGGTGCACGCTAGCTCGCAGAGTGGCGTGGCGTGTCGAAAGTGTGTTCCCGGCTTAACCGGTCTCTCCTCTTGTTTCTGATAATGACATATTTGTCAGAAATGTGTTCATGATGAGCGCGCAAGCCCAGGACTAGGAGGATGGTAAAAAAAAGGTTTGCATCAGAGAGAAAAATCTCAGACGCTGAGCAGAAGTGGATTTACTGCAGCCTAAATGTTAAAAATGCAATTTTTTTTCTTGATTTTGAGCATGCCTTGGGTTAGTTTGGCTTAGTTTTGTTTGGTTGCACTTCCGGAGCGAGCTGAGGGTCATGCGTACAACCATTTTTTACCATTTCGTTTGTACCATTGCACACCCACCAACGAGTATGTTTTATTCTTAAGGTTGTTTGTTTCTTTATTTAGACTAGTTTGGGTTAGTTTTGTTTGGTTGCGCCCGGGAGCGAGCGAAGAGCATGAAGTGAAAAAAAAAATACAAATGAAGGTGGCGTTGGCTAGTTCACCAACGCATTGTTTAAAGACAATGACCAACGTAAAAAATTTAACATTTGTGCTGTCGTGAGCTGCTCGGCTGCTCCTAAAACTGGGGGAAAATGACATGACCGAACGCCACATCCCTATTATTCCAGGCTCCATGTAAATATTAGAAAATAAATAAACACTAATGAAAAATTGTGAAATTAAATTACTGTGATTGTGCCTGTGCCACCCCTTGCCTTGTGATTCGTTTAATTTGTATTCTAGAAGTGATTGCTAAGGAGAAATTGTAATTGTAGATTGATATCTTAAGTATAAAATGAAGCTTCATGTGAAATTAATGTTTCCAGTATTTTTAGCAGGTTGGTTATTTTCTTTATAATACTTATTAAAATTCAAGCGCATTGGCATTGCACAAAATGTGTATAAAATAAGTTACCTACTTACTAAATGTAAAATTAATAATGAATAGGGCCACAACATTAGTATTTAAATTCTCCCAAAGACCACACGTCTCAGGTTATGCAGATGACCTGATGAAATAGGTATATTAAGGGAAAACATGCATAGCTTGGTCGAAGAAATGAGTCTAGGTATTATTGAAATTAGAAAAGGCTTAATGTTTTGCTAGTTTGGTGGGGATCATGTGATTATTTTTGCTAACGGCTTTCAAGATCTTGGTCAGATCGGATGTGGGCTTTGGATCAATTTTTATAGACCCCAACAACATCAAAAATGGCGACAAATTAAATAATCTATGAGATCTATGCCTATCAATACACTTTTGGTAGAGGTTGCTGAAATGAACCTTGCTTTTAGAAGAATATTAATAACGACCTTCTGAGATTGAGTTGATAAAAGGATCTATTTTCATTTTATTTGCATAAAGTTAATGCCGGGGTATCAGAGAAAATGCCATGTTTAATGCAAACATTGGAAAGATTTCTCCCTTACATTAATAAAATTGACAAAACAATACCCTCTATTGTTATGAATTTAATTATAACGGCCAAATAAGACTCATAAGGATGATCAGGGTTAGTCTGAAAAAAATATGTACGGATTAAAGAACAATTTAGAGTAATAATTGCAAGTCTTGATTTGTACAAATTTATTTATCCAGATGCTTCAAAAAAGAGATGGGATTTAAAGTGTACATCTCTGAGGTTAAATATAAATTTTCCTGGTTCCCTGATGAGCATCGCATTTTTTTGGCTGAAATGGTTGCTATAAGGGAAGGTATATAGGTTACTGTAAGGAATATTTTTCAAAATGCTATAATCTGTTTAGATTCTATTAGTGCACTAAAAAAATTAAATAACTCCATAAATACATCAAATGATTTTTTAACCTTGGCAACCCAAAATCTCATTATTGTGGCATATATTAGTAATATTAATATTTGTCTAGCCTGGATACCAGGACACTTAAGGATGTGTTAGCCACAGATTGGCTATTATCGAAAATACTGAAATATCTCAGAAGATATGAAATTAGACAAAAATGAAATCCTCGATATATTCGACTAATTTAAAAATTATTCGAGAGAAACTGTTATAGTGAAAGACTATATTTTAATGATAATATCCGTAAAACGGAAATCGGGATCCCCTTTGATATGATACATGGTTCTTGTCAATATCAAACTTTAAATCTGAAATTACTAAAATAAATTCACATAACCATTTACTAATACCATACATTTGACATGCCTTATGTCATTTCCTTTTCCAATTGAGGCAGTCTCATATGATATGCCCCTCCACAATGCGGGAACAAGAAGAATCTGGTAAGTCTGTTTGTTTGTTTGTGTTCGACTAACAACAACCTAGAATAGTTGAAGTAGATTGAAGGAAAAAAATACCTATCAAATATAGTAAAGTCTGGAACTTCCAGGAGTGCTATTGCCTTACTGGAGGTTTGTCTAATGGGCTGGCAAATTGTCTTGCAGCAGTGCCATAAATGACCAAAAATGAACAAAGCAAATTTTTAAAAAAATTGTGAAATTGTTAAAGACACATTGTAATTGTAGATTGAAAACACTTTTAACAGGTTAGTTATTTGACTTTACTTTTAGACCTGTTAGATTTTGGCTGTATAATATTGGGCACCTTTATAGAAAGTAGCTACTTATTTTTTATTTATCTATTTAGCACAAGGCACATGGGTAATATTAAATGAATGTCAAATAATTTTTCGCAGCTTTGAAAGAAGCACATTCAGCAGGAGACAGCTTTATAGTAATTTGGTTATTTTATTATAATTTTCTTATTAAGTTATCCAAGGTTTCTGAAAGTATTCTCTTATTAATAAAATAAATGAATACCTATCTCATGCGTGGCCAATTAGAGATGCCTACTTATAGTAGGCAGAGTAAGTATTCAATTATCCATTACCATTTTTTAAATTTTCCTAATATCAATTAAATCGACGTCAACATTAGAAGCATACATATTAAATTGGTGACACATCTGATATATTGACGAGTGGCGACCTCTTTTTTATTACTAGTATTTTATGTTGAACTACATACACCTGGGTCAATACATCAGGACTGTCAATATTTGTATTCAAACAAAAACTCAAACATATTCTTATCATCTGGCTTTCCAGGAAACAGATTATGTTAAAAATGGTCTATTTAAACATCAGAAGTTGTTATAAGATTTCAAATTTTATTAAGAATGGCATTTGCTCCTGCTTTAACAAATTATAGAAAGAACTAAATACACTGACAAAATACTAGCTCTTTCTGAAAGTTCTTTATTCATCCACAGCTACAGCAGTAGCTTCATATCAGATGCATATTCAGTGTACAGCTTACACATCTGATACCTTCCTAAATCTTACATAGACCTGTTGTACTGCCAAGGGAAATTGTTCCAGTATATCAGGAGCAACAATACATACCACCTTTTAAAATCTTTAAAAAAGTACCAAGATATATTTTTGATCTACAGACTTTTAATAGCATGCAGTTGAAAATGCCCAATAAGTATTTATTGTGACAACCACTTTGAGGGTAGTACCTATTAGTATTAGTGCTTCCTGGATCCTCACCATTATATATGAAGGACACATTCAAATCAAAAATGATTTCTAAATCACTCTAACTATTCACTTAATCCAAGTTGCTGTCATTCACCTTTTGGTCATAGTGTAAAACATCACAATACAAGTATAAGACATACAGAAACGCTTCTTACTAACATTCAGATTAAAATTGGAGTACATTTAATTATCACAGTCATTAAAGAAGGAATCAACATTTAAAAATAGTTTTAAGTTATTGGAAAATAGTAAAGGCTTGGAGTGCATCCACAATTCTATTTATAGCTTCCAAACTAAAACAGAGTTTTTTCCACAATACCAAGACATAATTTTTGCACTAAACTGAGTTTTAATCATATCCTGATGATGCTAACATGGTTAGCGAAAAAAATTTTAGACTCATTATGTCATAATGTACAGGGTTTTTATTTCGCAAGCAAACGTTTTGCGACTTTATCCGCAACGTCAGAGATCAAAAGTAAAGAAAAAATTCACACATCAGTATTTTAAATAGAGGAAAGAAGAGTAAATCTTAAAATATTATTTATTGTTTTATTCACTACCTAATTGAAACATTTTGATTAATAGGCAACACGACGAAAGTACTTAAAAGCTGTCTGCGTTTCATGGATATATTTGAGTATACAAACATATTTTTATTTTACCACCCCTTCCTAGAAGGTCCTTACCGCACTGGTTAATCGCTTCGAACGTTCTGTGTACGTTGAAGACTAACTAAATAATACACCATTAAAATCTTCCACATACACTCTTTTAATGATACACATTGTTACACACATTAATTAAACTTCATCGTACACAAAGTGCTTCGAAAAGATTAACCAGCAGCGTGGCAAGGATCTGCAAGCGCTTATAGTGTGAGAAAGGAGTGGTAAAATATAAGCTTATTTCCTCAAATATATCCAAGAAATCGGGATAGTTTTCAAGTACTTTCGTCGCGTTGCAATATTTTTTCAGTTACTGTATAATACTACAACAGTTTTATCCACAATACTGAAATATAATTTTTGCCCTCGAGGCGCGTTTCGCAAAATATCTTAGCATCATCAGGAGATGATTAAGACTGTTTGTTTAAGGTACCAAACCCCAAGTTAATACTGTATAATATTCTAAGTTTTACTTTTCTCTCTTTAGAGAACTATATTTTTTGTTTAGTGCACAAAATATTATTAAAATTTGTATCCATCTGGACACCGATTGAATTTTTTTTATAGTTTTTCAGCCGATCCTAGCGCAATCCAATCCAGAACTAAAGCAGTTAGAAACTTTGTATCATGACAAATGCCTTAAGAATACAGGAAGCCTTGAAGCCTTTGATAAAGTAAGGACGAATGTCTATGAAATGTATAAATACTTTGAGTATGCTTTTCAATTTTTACCTGATCAGAGGAAAACCTTTTGCGATAATCAGAGAACAAACCTAGTTTATAGGGTGAAGGAAATAGAAGGTGATTTAAAGAAATGTCTGTCTAGCGAAGAGAAGTTTTTGGCTAGCTTTTTTAAAAATAGTTTTGAGGAAATGTTGCATTTCTTCTGTCACAATGATGGAGAATACACAAAAAGTAAGTACTATATGCACTATTGCATATCTAGAATTTAAAACATCTTACATATGTTTTCGTTATCATATGAGCGATGCTCGACTATTTTACTCTTTTATACCATTATGTTGATCAAAACACATATATATTTTTTCTAATTCTACCCATTGGTATTCATATACCTGGAGAGTAAGGTGGTGAACGTGCTACGCGGGCGCGAACGAGAACTCAAACGTCGCATACAAAATGTGTAATACGGCGAGGCGACCGAAAGTAGAGATTTATTCTGTTTTGTGCGGAGTTTCACTTGTTGTGTAGTGTGCTCCACAAGCATACTCATTTTTGAAGTGAATACTTCTTTGGTTGCACGAGAGTGATTTTTCAAGGCCGCGTCATGACACTTTTATTTTCGTCTCTCAAGAGGGATAGAGTATATGACTCTTTCTCTCTTATGGAATCGGTAAAGAAGTATTGACTTCTATCACGTGTACTGTGTTACACCCCAGAAGAACAACCGTAGAGAGGCGACAACATAAATCCCGCCCAAAAATTTGGATTGGGGGGTAAACCGGCCAACTGTCATCTCTACGTGCTTGCCGGCTTAGTTTACTCCGAGATTTATTTAGTTCAGTCGCCGACGACAATTTTTTTTGCGTGATCGCCAGTTTCCTTTAATTTGTTTATGTGTTAATTATTTTTGTTAAATTTTTTTGTGAACTGTGTTTATCTTCGGAAACATTATGCCTGATAATACTTGTGCATTTCGTCGGTGTCATTCCAAGGAAGGGGAGAGAATAAGCATGTTTTATTTTCCAAAGGATCCGGAGAAGTAATTATTTTTTACATTCATTATGAAATCTACCTTTTTATTGTACATTATGCTTATGGTATAAAATTTATAATTTATATTATTATACTCGGCGCGCCGAACAGATTCAGTAATCGCGGAAATAATTCGTCTTATTTTATGTTTGAATCTAGCCAATATTTTATTTTTTTCTTATCCATAACACAACAAATAAAAATAGAATGTCATATCAAAGTTCCTATGTTTGGAATCATAAAATAAGACGAATTAATGAATGATTGTTTCCGTGATTACTGAATCTGTGCGGCGCGTCGAGTATAGGTTCATCGACTATTAGGGTATTGTTGAGGGTATTTCTGAGGGTGTTTCCTTATACAGTGTGGCTCAGATTGGGCATACATATATGGGTATCTTAACAACTATTAGATTTTTTTCGTTTTTGAGATATTTTGAAAAAAAGTGAAGTTGCATTTTCGAAAAAGTCCCATAATTTTCATATTTTAAAACAGAGTGTAAACCCTTTATAACGTAGGTACTTCTTTTTAACGAAAAACTTTATATAACCCAAATATTGGTGGGTTGGTTATGACATCAATAAACATAATATATTACCGGTCGCGTTTTGTCTGTTTGCCATTTGCTGCCCTAATTTTTTCATTAGAAAATCCGTATATATTTAAAAATGCATTTAATGGGTTTCAATTTCAATTAATTTTTTTAAATTCAACTTTGGAATTTTTCAGCAGCCTCAGAATAATAAATATGTATTGAAAACCAAGACATCACAAATACTGTGAAATTTCATAGATGCTGGGCTATTACCATTAGAAGCGTTAAAATAATGTAGGAGAAACTGTCAAGATTAAATTTTAAGTATCTCAGAACTAGAATAGTAAATACAGATTGTATTGAAAATTTTTTCGTCAGTATGAGGCAGCAAAGTGGGAATAATATCCACCCCACACCAATTCAATTCCAAAGAACACTTAAAAAATTCTTATGCATAGCAATGCTATGACCTGGCGGAATGATTTAGACCTTATATTAATAGATGTAAAATCCATAAACATACCTGGAATAATGATTGATCATCAAGAATCCAAATCTCAAACTGCAATTCGTCTTCCGGATTATAATTATAGGACAGCAACATTCCGACTCAAAATACTTTCAGATATGTTTAAAAATATTGTATTAAAAAAAAAACTTTAGATAATCATGACTGTGAGAATTGTAAAGTTTACGGTAAACCATTTAATGATTTAATTGTCTATAGTTTATTAATACATTTCAAAGCGTTTGATGGTAGTCGCACATTTGGTGGG
>MU181980.1:736823-777103 GCA_016904865.1 Pissodes strobi
TCACCACTGGCATGTTTTATCGGTGTATAGCATTTCTTTTGCCTTGACATTTCTTTCAATGTATTAAACCGGTCGTTTGTCGCAAATTGAACCTTAAATGTGCCGACGACTTTTGTCATTTCTCTACAGTTGTTCTTCTCGGGTTACGCGCTGTTTATATTGTCAATGTTGAACCTGAAAAATCCAAAATTTTTCGCTGAATACTGTCTAAAACTGACTTAAATGTTTATTTAAATTACATTTTATGTTCTTTTAGCAATTAAAGAGATTTGTTGCAGACGATTAAAACATTATGTATTTAATAACTGCAACGGCTTTCTTTCACCGCTGAGATTGCCATTATATGTACATTTTACTTTCTGTTCACAACTTATCAAGTAGTAATTGTTGATTACAATATTGGTATTTAGCTTGGTATTTAGTGAATTGATATTTCGGACCCTTTACTTGATTATTGTACTGTAAACGCATTCAATAGGTGATAATTATTTACTACTAACTAGTAATTTGCTTTAAAGAGTATATATATTTGCTTCTAGAATTCTTTAGCTCCGAAGGTTTGCAATGTAGAAAAGTAATAGAAGAATCTAAAAGTAAAGATTTGGATAACTGCTTGAATAGAATATTTGCCCCTTCTAAGAACCATGTTACTCAAGTGGAATTATGCGAGTAAGTATTCGATTCATTTGGATAAATTAATTTGATTTTACAATATTGCTAAAAAATATCTAGGTATAATAATAATATCAAACCGTACTTTATTGTCCAAAATACAATGTATTTGTTGACAAAGCGTTAACTAATTCTAATAATCTGTAAAGTAGAATACATAATAACTTTAAAGAAATTGGTATAGTACCATACATAATAAACAAGTGCATGCAATACGTAGGCAGTACAAACACAGGCATTCAAACATATCACGTTCCAGTATCACAGACAAGACTCTAGGTCCAGTCATCATTTTAGTACTCTTATCTAAAACACTGTAATAAGCTTTCTTCCTACGACTTTTGGGTTTGAGATCTTTTAAAATCTTCAGGAAGGGTATTTAAAATCTTAACGCTTTCATAAATTGGAAAATTTTTAGTAAGTGCGCTCCTAGGTATTGGCAGTGAGTGGGAGATTATTGCCATTCCTCATATTATATTTGTTCCTAGACGATGACACATCAATCACAGCATTGCCTGATAAAGATAGAAGGAAGCGTTAACATTTCTTGTGTTTAAATAATGGCCTGCAAGAATCACGAAAGTTTGCTCTGCAAATACTCTTTTACAAATCAAAGGCAGAATCCCCAAAAAGCAATACCACATCTCACAGGAAGTGGCTTTCCAGAAGTGAGAAATAGACTGACCTAGAGGTCAGTCTTCCCATCTCATTGGACACAATTCTAAGGGGGTGAGTTGGAGATAGCTGCCGATGAGATATGTATTTGTTCATGTAATCCGATTGTCGAAATATCAAAAAAATTTTCATAAGTTGCAATGATATGGGTTCATTAGCGACAGCTATCGTTGGTTTTTAGAGGCAGCATTTTGATTTTCCATAATATTTTTATGTAGGTAGAACTTGTGGAACACCTAAGTTTGTTTTTAGATTTATTAGCAACACGGATGCAGGTGTTCCAATTTCCAATTCTTTTGAGTATTTATAGTCATTCAATAATCCGTCACATCAAATTTCAGGGGTATGGAATGCGTAATATACTGTTGCCTTCGTTTAAGACTTATGCCGAGGATCGTACAGAAGCTATTTCACAATAAATAGTCGCGGTGTCCATTGGTGAATCAATATTCGTTATGCATGGCTCCCAGGTGGGTGTTGTATGCTTGAACACAGACTCCATTCTTTTTGCTGATGCCCTTAAACTTATCCTACAATCAACAACACAAATTCATTTTGGCGGCTGCTGTGTTGTATGGTCCTTTTTGTTATAGGACACATATTGGAAGGATTGAAAGAATATTGATCGATTTTGTTAAACTTGTGATTCTCAGATTTATGATTCACCGACAATTGGTGAGTCACGTTATGCTCTTAAAGATCTTGAGGGTTGAAACACCAAAAAAAAAGTAAAAGGGTAAAATTAAACTAACTCCAGTCGGCTGTGCCATAACCGTCTCATTAAACAGATAAAAAATTTATTATATACTATATTATTTGGCCGTTTGCCTGTGAAATTGGAAATATTTTGTTCTTACAGTTTTAAAAGTAATGAAATAAATTATAATTTTGTTTCTGTAGTCTGTGTAGTGATTTCTTTTTTTAATTAAAACAAGACTTCTGACTTTGAATGGTAAGATTCTAGTTAAGATTTTCTTATCAAGATGGTTAACAGTATTAATGTTATAGAATTAGTTTTTGATTTGTCATTATTCCTTCTCTGTTCTTTTGGCATGTATTATTATTTTATACTAGGTTGGTATAGCGGATATCAACTTTTATTATTTCGACACATTTTTTAGATAGATAGATATTTGATTTTTTATGTTATTAAATTTTTCAATACTTTATTAATTTATTTTGTTAATATTATGCGGAACACATTTGTTAAATTATGCTTTGTTAATGGTCCTACATTTAAATCTACTTGATTATATAATTCAAATTATTTTTCAGCGACATAACTGTTACTAGAAAATGCTTCGCGCAACTCGTGGATCTTTACTGCCCTAGTTCATATGACTTCAGACAACTGAATGGAGTGTTCTTCGATTTTATAGCAAAACCTTGCTCCAGCTGTGTTAATGTTGTAAATAATTGTATCCTTATTGGGTTGATTTTTGTTAATCTATTAATGTACCATTAAGCCTACAAAAGCATATTTTTATGAATATTAGTCTGAACGTGACAAATTATTCAGATCGATTTTGAGTGTAATTCTATCTTTGGATTACTATTGCCTTTATTATTATTTTCACGTCGTTTCTTTCAAGTGACTGCTTAAGACTAGATTCATCTTAATCATTCAGCTCTGAAAAGGTTCAACAAGATTGAAGTATGAAATTCGAGATAAATCAATGGCTTTCAGTTATTAAATATTTATACTTAAAGATCCTTATTGGGTTAATTTTTGTTAATCTATTAATGTACCATTAAGCCTACAAAAGCATATTTTTATGAATATTAGTCTGAAGGTGACAAACTGTTCAGATCGATTTTAAGTGTAATTCTATATTTGGATTACTATTGCTGTTACGTCGTTTCTTTCAAATCAACGTGATTCATGGCTTAGCAGACACCATCTTAATCATTCAGCTCTGAAAAGGTTCAATGGCTTTCAGTTATTAAATATTTATACTTACTTTACAGAAAAATTTAGATTTAACACTAATGTGTGTCTCCACTCATCAATATACAGCTTCATTCTATAAGCTATCGCACTCTTCAGTATTCAATTTATAACAGGCAGTCAAGTTCAGCTTATCACACCCTAGAAAATTAACATAAAGGCAAGGCCAAAGAGATACCTCTGAATTTTACTCATATTCTAAAATATTTAACTCTAAGCTTTTCTAACAATGGGTACAAGCAGCCCATCAACATTTTTTATAATCTTTTATGCAACTTATAAATGTCTATGAACGCATTCATTTGTTATATCTAATATCGGAGGTTTAATACATTAGGTTAACTGCAAGTTATACATAAGAGGTGTTAATGTACTTTTTAAAGATGTTTTATTTGTTAATTTAACGTAAAACCGATATGTATAGTTATTAAATAAAAGAATCGAATCTCACAAGAATTATTATTCTCAAATAGATCTTTGATTTCCAATTTATTTGATATGAAACGAGGATGATCTACAAAGAGCGTTCATATGTTTAGAGAAAACAATTACGATAAAATTTGATAATTAAAATATAGTAATATCTTAAAACATTGTCCATCAATGCCTTCAAATTTAAAATTAAGGGATTTCTTACACAGAAAGCATTCTATGGTAAAGAGGAATTTTAAGATTATCAGATTTAAAATGTATTCTCTTTCTAATGTAGGTATATATTTCTGTTTAATATGTCAACGATTCATAGTGATCTTGTTTTGTATATAATATATTTAAGGCAGTATGCAGCTTTCATTAAGTTTTCTTTTTTCTTAGTATTATATATTTTTTATTATTGTAATTTTTTGACTAATTTTATTCTTAATTTTAAGCATTAAAATATTATTGTTAGATCTTATATTTGTTGAGATGTGTATGTATTTTGAACATTGGATGTAAAAATAAATTGAATTGAATCTTAATATTACTTTCAGTGACCTAGCTAGACCTGAGTGGTCCCTGTATCAAACTTTCTCAAGGGCAGGTATAGGTCCTAGTTACGGGGGCGCAGAGATGTTCGCCGCAGGGACAGGCGGAGACAAAATCGCCGAAGGCTAAAAATTTTGAGGGTGCCACGCCCAATTTTTATTCAAAAGTCGCGGACGAAACGATTTTTACAAAGAATTATTGAAGTTTTAGGTTAAGGTTTATATTTTTGTCACTTTCTATAAGAACTCCGCGTTAAATTTAGCGAATGTGTTAGAGATATAGTATCAGCATTAACTCTCTTTTGTTTGGCTTTCCTTTTTATAGCGCCACTCTCGGGTAAACTCTCTTTCTCTCGCTCATAATTCCATAAATCACAACACTTGATATATCATATATCATAAAACACCAATGAATATGTCTACCGACTCCAGTGTGAATGTTTATTTATGTATTTATTCTCAAGTACGCTACATAGTTTTGGACCCTAAATAATACCACAATAAGAAAACTAAAAAAAAAACATCTTTGCAGCTTAAAACAGGCCTTTAGTTGTTGCTTTAAACATGTAAAGACTTCTACTGAAGAGAAGTAGAGAGTATTACCAGCGAATATTAACTACGATAAGAAGATTCACTCTCCGAGGCAGCACGTCAACGGTATGTCTCCTTCCCCGCGCGAAAACTAGCATGATACTGGCATGTGACCTTTGGACCCGGCGCACACTGGTCGAATTTCTAGGAAAGCTGGCCATAATAAGGTTTACCAGAAATAAGACATAAAAGTTATTAAGTATTACACGTTTAATATATCGTGTTTTAGACAAATAATTGTTGAATTTTTTGCTCATCATCTATATTTATATATAGGGAGTATCAATTATCACTAACGATAAAAATCATGTATAAAAATCATTTGTATGTTCTTAATCGTTTAAAAAATGATTTTGAAACGTAAATGCTCAAACAAGACAGCAGCAGGGAAAACTGCGCACGTTACAAATTTAGCCAATAAGGGATCCTCATTTCAACGGAGTGTTAGCACGTTAGCAGTATAATACATCAGTCTTTATCTTTTTATTATATATTTGGGCAAAACTATATGATAAGAAGGATCACTTTCCGCGGCGGCATGTCAACGGTGTCTCCTTCCCCGCGCGAACACTAGCAGAATATCGGCAGGCCATGATACAAATAAAACAATCATGTTAGCAGGCGACCTTTGACGCGGCGGCCATAGACCAGCTCATCCTTTTGTCAGATTAATTGTCACGCCTAAATTCTATAGTTGAGTCAATATTCGATATAAGATAATATCGCTATTTTTTAGTTGTATTGTATTACAAAATAGGAATGAAATATACAGTAAAAATATTGTGCGAAACCTTTAACCAATTTTAAAATCACCTAAAACGCCAAAATTTAATTAAGATGGGGCAAATTCGAGCAAAATTTTCTTCTTGATGTCTTTTATCAGAATATTAGTATTCGGAAATATGGTGAAATCATTAACACAAAATCAAAATCTTTTAAATATTAGTTATTACATACCTTGAGTATTGTTATCAATAATAACTAATTAAAAACGTTAACAGATTTTTGAAACTGCCAGTTGAATACAAACTTTATCAAAATATTTATTTGGTGATAATAATAAAAAAAACCATAACGTAAGTTTGACAGGGCGCTGCAAACAATTCAGAAGATATCAATTGTGTTTTTCCAAAGCCAAATAGAGTATTAGAGTGCTATAAATAATTTCGTCATAAATTTGATTAAATATACCGCAAACGAAATTATCGTTTATGGCCAGCTTTTATTTAAATTCAACCTGTGTGCGGTGGAGTTCGCTGATCGTTACCAGGCAACGAAGAAAATCAACGACGATTCCTTTGTAGCGCCTTCTGGCCATTAAGTGGGCCTTCTTGTCGTAGTTAATATTCGCTGGTATTACTAAAATATCTATTATAATTTATAATCAACTTGCTACTAGAACACTGGCTTCCATAATTTGTTCTGTAGCGCGCGTTCACAAATAACTGCCTCAAAGTGGCTAGCACTCTGAGACTCGAAAATTTAAAGTGCAAAGTAGATCATTACAGTCAATATGACCATTTACTAACGTATATAAAAATAGAACCAAGGCCTGCCTTTGTCGCATATCTAAACTCTCTAATCCCACCAGCTGAAGTCGTGTGACATAAGGCGCGTCTAGAGGGAAATCGAAATTTGTACAATAAAAACTTTGCAAACTTGTTTTGTACCGCTTTCAAACTTTGAATATGACAGTTATACAGGGGACACCATGCAATACTATTAAACTCTAATATGTGAAACACCTCTGACCCAAGGCACATTCGTTGTACCTAAGGGTAAAGGCTCTTTGGACGTGATCGTAACAATGGTTAATGATTTATCGCCACTGTCGGCTAAGACCCTGTTTAATTGACGTTGTTTTGTAGTAAGTTCTAAAGTAGATGTTTGTGAAACGATTATCTTGAGTAATTACAATTTCGTAAGTGACCAGTCAATACTGGCAATAAAACACAAATGGTCATTCTTTATACCTCTATTTTTCTTTACTTGTATAATTTAATGAAAACGTAGTATTAATTTATAGAAAATAACCTTTAATATATAAAAAACTTGAATACAACATGAAATTAATTTATCTATTAAAGGAAACATGTACATAAGAAAAACATGTTTACGAGAATTAAGTTACGCTATTTCAATCAAGCCCCGAACCAAGAAGTAAACCGTCACCACTTAATAAAACAATAACACATCCAAAGTATGTGCCCTTACACTGCTTTACGCTCGATACATTCACATTACTCATAAGGAAAATATAATAATATGCTTACCACCTCGAATACATGCACATACTAAAGAAAATTAGTAACAATTGAGACTCGTAGCGGATAAGATCTGACCAAGACGTATATTATATATAGATTTTTCTGTTTTGCGTTCGAAATAATTCCCTTTCGATACGCACCACACCACTACTTTTGTTGACTGGTTGCTATGACAAAATTGTTTAATCTCAAGGCTCACTAGCAAAAATTTCGACACCGTTATGAATGGGATTCCTAATAATACAGACGTCAAAAGTGACAAGATGGCCGTCCAACTTTTGATCGCGACTAGAATAAATTAATGTTTTTCATTAAAAAACCTGCAAAATAGAAAAAAATAGTGTAAAATACACGTTTAAAAAGACATTTATCGCACTCGCATATTAGGGAACTCCCCGCAAGCGGGTCGTTTCCTAATTTCGTGCTTGTGCGAAAAAATATGGTCTTTTAAAACTAGTATCTTAATATACTATTTGATACCCCCCACGGAATTACGTCACAATTAAGGTTTTTTTGGGAGTACCGTAGGATCCTTTCGTGTCCCGCAGGCTCTTTTCGCGTCCGTAGAACTATTGTACCCTTCTTTAAGAATCTTAACACTATTAGCCCAACTTGCTATTCAGATATTAGAGAGTTTAAATTTACTTGAACATATTTGGCCACAATCACCTCCCCGTGCGAAATCTAAAACCGCGCAATTTACGAGAATCTGACCACACTAAAGCACGAGATTTTGAAAGTTCGACCGTCCCTTAAAATGATGTCTAAATATTAAATAGTAAAAAATTTAAGTGAAACCAAATAAATTACTTATCTGTAAAGAAGCCGTCTGACTTGACTTCATTTGGCTCCGGAAAATTACTGATAAACTCAATAAAATTTCTTAAATGATTCAAAATTATATAAGCGGTGTGACAAACATGACTCTTAATTGGATGTCAGAATATGTGAAAACTTTAATAAGAGCTTTGGCGAGTGAGATCGGACCAGTCACTAGCCAAAATGAGAGAAATTGAAAATAAGTGAAAATTTTAACCAGTCTCAAGCTTTCGCGAGTGACTGACGATCTCGTTCTCCTGCTGCGTTTTTATAGGCAAAAGTACCCATTTGATGTGTGTGTGCGACAAGAGCTATTAAAATTACGATCTCACATATTAGAAAAATGTATTAAAAAGAGATGTAGCCGCGTATCTCCAACGCTTGGCCCGACCTTCTTTACCTGCTTTTCGACGGTTTACATGGCAAAAGTGAGTTTTTAATGCTTTTTATAATACCGATTGTAGTCCAATTTTGCCGGTGAACGGGCATTTTTATTATTTTAGAACATTTTTTTAGTTCATAACACTAGGGTCGGTCTGTTTCATATGCTACGCACAAGAGAATTATATAAAACTAAAAGCCCTCACATCACAGAACTCAGAACAAGCACGACGCAGAAAACCGAACATCCTTGTTGCCTTTAATATAACATTATCTATATATGTGTTAAAGCTTAGATCGTCACTAACCCAGGTGGTTAAAACTATTTACAGTTTCGAGATTAATGCTATTATCATATACTTAGGTACTGGTATTCTACTGGATTTTTATTTTTGTGAAAGCCCATAATTTTACCTTTATTTATATTAATTTGCAGACAATTTTTGTCGCACCACCCCGAAAAATTGTCTAAATTTTGTTGCACGTCTAGGCAGTGCAAGAAACCTAGCCCCGGAGACTCGTATTGCAAAGCCCGGCCCCGGTAGTGGGGTCCTAGTGCGCCACCAGTTCCGGTCCAACTAAACTGAAAAAGCTCCGCGGGTGTTGTGCAGGGTGGCTAGGTCCACATATTAAATCAAAAAGTACTTAATTTCAACCTAACAAGAAAACACAGGCCCGCTTATTAAATTAAATCTTAAACTTAACAAGACCTAATAAAGAAAACAATCTAAAATAATTTAAGGAACAATATATTTGCTACTAAATTCTTTTCTTTTTGAAGACACAGCAACAATTTATCTGGTGTAAAAAGGTTAAATGGAAATGTTGTGTTAGTTAAAGACAAAATAATGTCGAATGACGTACAATATGGAGATTGTACGGAGACCAATTCTGTGCATGGTTTACGGTACTGTATACCTTACAACTAAATGCACTAAACGCTACAAACCGAAGTGATCACTTTGACGTTGACTAAGCTGCTTACAACTAGGTATGAGTGCGCTAATAGCTGCACTGATTTTAAATGTTGCAATAATATGTGGCAATGAACGGCCAGAAAATTCAGAACGGTTATGTTATTTGATAAATGAATGAAAGGGATAAAATTTTTTAAAGTGTTTTAAAGCCCGACTGTCCATGCTTAATTTATATTAAAGAGAAATAAAATTCAGAGCGATTAATGATAATAAATGAGTCAATAAACTTAAGCTTCTCTGGTAAAGGTGCCGGGCACCTGCTCACTGGCCCTGAGGGAAAATTAGCCGAGGTCTCGAAAGCTCGGTAGCCTGATAGTTGAAGTGGTGGCCCTCTAGCAAAACCTGCTTCTAGCCTGCTCGTAAGAGTGGTGGCCCTCCAGCAAAGCCCTGAAATAACCCAGTGCGCATTAGGCGAAGCCCCCTTACTTTAATAAAAAAAACCATAGCCCCCTTGCATAAACATATTTTCCTTATAAAACAAATTTTCCCCCAAAAAAAAACAGGAACTTGCAATGCCCATCAGCAAATAAAAGAGGTACTAAGGTACAGGCAACTTGAATATAACAAAGATAAGGAAGAATCACCCCTAAAAGAAAATATAAACTTCCCCATATGATCATAATTAAAGTTGCATTAAAATAAAAATTCGGATTTGATAAAATGGAGTAGATAAGATAACATATGGGACGCAACGCAAATGGCGGCCATGCATAAAAAAGGTAACAGATAAAGCAATTAAATCATTAATTTAGGCAAAAAAATGTAGTAATAATTACCTCATTAGTGTGTGTGAGGGCTAGGGAAATTCGACGGTCTCGGTCTTATCTGACGAACGTGGAAAGCCTCTAGAAATATTGGAAAAAAACCGCTAGCGTCATAGCGCCCCAATAAATAGGTTGAATTAAATCACAAACTAAATGTGGTCTCTATACGACTGCACTAGCAAACCTTCTTCTCCCCTTGAAAGGGAATCTCAGAAGAACTCTCGATTGTCAAGTTGCCTTTCTCGTTCTACGAGATCAAACCTACGTCAAATCAGCTAGTAGTGATAGGCGGAAACATGCCGAGTGTTCCGCTACAAGGAATAATTTTGAGATAATAAAGGACCGAGTTCTCGTTTATTATGAGGGTAACATGGTGGCGGAGGCCACAATTAATGCATTGAAATCAAGTGATTTCTAGAAATACCAGAGAATATTCCCTAACAAAACGATAAACTTTTACGAATTTAAATCGACTGCAGCAAATATAATAAATGGTACATTCCTACTACTCCGGACGAACAATCGAAGATCACAAAAAGTGCACCTACCATAAAATATGAATCGACGAGTTTCATGCAGCGTATTTGCAGGTTTTATTAACAGAAATCTTAAAAAAATATATATTTAAATCGGTTCGCTGCCCGTTCTACAGTAATGTAATATAAATCAAGCCAAGCTATCATAATAACAATGTTGCTTCGCTTATTAACCAAAATAAACACAGTCACAACGTGTTATAAATGCTAATACAAATATATCGTTAACCTATACTTAGAATATAGTAAATTTACATTAAGAAAAGCGGCAATTTCAAGCGAATTGTTAGAAAATCGAATCAATAAATTTAGACTTAATAAACCGATGAGTGAAATATACAGCATCTTTTTTCCTAAATGCGGCATATAATAAATGAATTTTTTTTTAAATATTTGACATTGGCAAAATCGAACTGTTACAGCAGTCTCGAAGTGAGTTCACGGCACAATACAGTCTTAAATCATCCGCGTACAAAAGACTCACACTTTCTGAGAACCCTTGTAACACTTAATAAATAATAAGAATACTGGCCCTAAGTGTGATCCCTCCGGGTAACAGGAATTTCATAAGACAATGTGCTACCAAGTTTTACGCGCTGTTTCCTGTCCGTAAGGTACGATTTTAGCCATTGCAGATAAGGACTGGTTATGCCCATAACGCATAGTTTTTCGAGCAGTAACTGATGGCACACCTGGTCGAAAGCCTTTGTAAGGTCGGTATAGGCCACATCCACTTGTTTACCGTTTTCGACATTTTTTACTAAATGGTTCTGAAATGTTCCTAGGTTTGTTGCAGTATACCTTCCCCTAAAAAAACGTGCTTTTGAGGTGATATGTGATGCTTAAAGCTCTCAAACAATAATTCCTCGGTTACTATGGATTCAAAGACCTTGGACATAATTGGAAGCAATGATATGCCTCTATAGTTTTTATATCTTTTTTGGAGCCACTTTTAAATATGGGAACCAACCACACGACTCCTTCCATAAAGTAGGAAAGAAACCAGCATTAAATGATTTTTGCAGCATTCTTTCAGAAAAACTACGGGTACTCCATCTGAGCCAGTACTTTTTCTTTTATCAAGTGAAGCAAGCCTCTCATAAACAACTTCGTAGGTAAAGTAATGATTAGAAAGAAATGTACATTCTTTTTCGTCCACTGTATAAGGCTGATGTGCTGAGTAATTTCGATAACAAGTTCCAAAATATTCGGCAACAGCGTCAACTATTTCCTTGGCCGTATGTTTATTTTGTTTGTCAAGATCCATATGTTTAGGTATACCGTTATCCCTTTTAAGCGAATTTATGTAGGACCAAAAATACTCAATATTTTTGGGAGTTGTCCTACACCCGAAACATATAAAAGATAACTGAGTTCTATTAGATGCTTTGACTTCCTGCGAAGCATTAATTGTTTGTAATCATCCCGACTTTTTGTTCGTTTGTATTTTTTGTACGCCTTATTCTTCCTGTTCATAAGTTTCCTAGTTTGTGTACCACTTAGGATATTTGCTGTTTTTGAACTTTTTCTTTGGAAGGTATTGTTCAACAGCTTCGGACAACGTTTTATAGAAGTACTCAACGACTAAATCCACATCACAGCATTGATCCAACTTCCCCCTTAATATTTATCTATGGATCCAACCATTCCCAGTTAATGTTTAAGAAGTAATAATTCAGTTTATGATAGTCAACTTTGTTAAAATTATATGCTGATCGTTTTTCAACGTAGGGAACATGGCTAAAGAAAAAATCATCTCCACTGGAATATGATGTTGCATCAAGTTACTCGGTGGTAAAGGCGCAGACTGCAGAAAGAAGTCTAAATCGTCACAAAACACAAGATCGAGATACTTTCCAAACTCGTTGACCACTGAAGAGTTTCCGCTTCCATTGAAGGCAAATCAGAGAGTAGTAGACAACTTTCATCTTCGGTCCATTTAACCCTCGACAACTTAAAGTCCCCAGTAACCAACACGTTGGCTCTTTTATGCTCGCGCTTTAATGCTTCCAATGTCTGTACAAACTTTTGGTATGATTCCACTGGTGATTTTGGAGGAAAATAGACACATCCAATGATGATGTCATTGTGTCATCAAAGGCAGGATCTTTAGAATTTGGCAATAAATTAGTGTCATACCAAGATCTAAGAGCTATCAGTGTTCCACCGCCTCTTGTACAATTCAGGGCTCCATAGTTTCTGTCAGTCCTGTATACTGTGTAATTTGAATCAAAAAATTCGGTGCTGTAGATGCTATCCATCAACCCAGGTTTCAGTTAATGTGATACAGTCATAGTCTGCAGCTGAAACTTCCAATGTTTTAGTACGTAGTCCCCCTGAATTCTGATAATATACAGAAAAGGCTGATTGTCGTCTTTCTATGGAGCAGTTCTCATTTTTCGGTCCATTAAAAAAAATCTGCTCACTTGAATTTCTCGGACTTAAGTAGTTAGTAAAGTAATAAGTTCCCTCCTCGTGTCATAGTCCAAAGTTACATATTTACTTGTTAAAAACATTGGTATGTACACAATATCTTTAGTATGCAGGTAAGACTTCAAAAATGCACTCTGACGCTGGATAAAATTATTGAGCATTGGTCTATGTGCACAATATCCGCAACCAACAACAATCAAGTTTGTATTTAGTGTAGCAGAAGGTAAATCGTCCAATTCTTTTCGGATTATTAGTTGTCCTCTTAATACATTATAATTAGATGTATATATGATTACAAAGTCATTTTTATTAAATTTTCTCTCAAGAGTTAATAATAATTGTAGTTTAAACGAACCGTAACAAACGAAAAACCAGAACTTTGCAGACACAACTATACGCATACGATAATTTGGTATTTTCCCAAAGTATATTACTAACCCAAACAAAAGAAACAAGTAATTGAATTGATAAATAATAAGGGTCTGTAATGAGAAGCCTGCTGTGTTCTTCACAAATCAATCTCCCTGGAAATATAGTTACTTACGCGAACATATCTTCTGTCTGTAGCTTGAGGCTGGAAATACTGTTACCTATACGAGTGTCTTTTCAAAATTTTGCTTCTGAATGATCCTAGTTTTTGTCCATAGAATATGTGTGTCAAATGTTAAAGCAGGGTAAGGCCCTATTCTCACGGCGTTACACGACTCGGATGTTGCCGTCGTGTATTTGAATAAGCGTCTCAATACGACTACATGGAAGCGATACAACAACCGAAATACATGTTGCTTGTCAACATCACCGATCTCCATATAAGATCGGTGGTCAACGTTCAGTTGCCTATCAACACTTGTCGCGTGATATAGCACCTTTTGTGGGTTAATTAACTAATCGTTCTGTATTCGCGATTTATCTTTTTTTTTTGCGTAACCTAAATGTCTTGTTGATGTCGTGTAGCGCCGTGAGGATAGGGTCTAAAATTAAAAATACCCATATCATTTATTGTATTGCTACTAAGGCACATGTAGACGGATTTAGCACAGGATTTTTTCACCAAATTATTGTCTCTTATCTGGACAAAAAATATAACAAAATTAGAAAGAATACGCATATTCCATTTATTTATAACACCTATTTATTATCTACAAAACATATATTTTCTTCACGCCTCAATACCTTGCCTCTGAGCTTCACGTTTATTACGTAACTCTTGCCTTTTTACCCGGAGACGTCGTTCTCTTTCATATTCTTTCATTCTAATAATGAAACTGAAAGAAAAGAAAAATCTATATTTTTACGTCGTTAAGTAAAGTAAACGAAATTATGAATCACTGAAACTGAACCAGCTCTCGGGTAAGAGGAGAAGGTGCGGCCAATGAAATATGGATGTATGGTATTCTTCAAATATATTTTTACCTCCCTATTTCATTGCACCACGCGAGGGCTGTTTAATGACTCTAGGATATGCTGCATTCAAGAGGGAATGAAATGCAAAAGAGGACCATGAAAACCAGTGATGTCAGCCTTTATAACAGTTACCAGAAGTGGTAGCTTAAATGTTAATATAGAAAAAAAAACAAGATTAAATGGCAGTCGAAAATTTGAGATTTACTTAAGTATATCAACATTTTTATATAAAAAATAGTTCATTATTTTCTGGTTTCCATCAATAATTTATCCAAATTGACATCTTATTTCGAGTTGCTATTTTAACTAAAATTGCATCTAATGAATGAAGAAGTAATAATAATTATTCTCAAATAAGAGGATGTCCGAGGTTTAACCATTGAAGATAATGTATGTATAAATATTATCGATTGTTTTTTTTTATCTTATCGTTTGTATACTTCAGAATCAGAATTTTATTCATAATATCTATTTACATGTCAATACAAATATAAAGACATGAAAGTCTACGAGGTAAACTGTCACGGCCAGAAACCTCACATATAAATACATTTTAAAATTCAATACACTTACAAATTACATTCAAAATACATTTTAAAATTCATATGTAAAGAAAACCATTATAAAACAGAATATAGACATAATACAAACATATCACATTAAGTCATTGAAACTGTTATTGAGATAGTCATCAAATGAATAGAACGCCTTTGACAACAAATAACTTTCACTCTATCTACAAACTGACTCTCTCCCATTTCCCTTATGTGCACTGGAAGCACATTATAAAATTTTACACAGTAGAAGTCAGTATGGGGAGGGAGTATGTCACCCGCGTTTCGGGTAGCATAGTCATGGATGTCACTGTGAGCGGAAAAAGTAGTAATGTTGGCCTTGATGTGCATTAGGCAATTCAAAATGTACAGCGATGGAAAGGTAAGTATGCGAAGGTTCAGAAAGCTCTGTCGAAAGCAGTCTCGCCATCCCAATCCCGTAATAATACGCACGCAACTGCGTTGCAGTTTAAAAACTTTAGTTGAATGGGCGCTGTGACCCCAAGTAAGAACAGCGTACGACATATTGGAGACAAAATACCCATGATAGGCCGTAATCAGCGTTGACACAGACACGCAACGTGAAAGCATCCTAATCAAGTGAGTCACGCGCGATAATTTACCACAGAGCCTCAACAATGCTCCTCCTAGGTTAGTCTTGAATCAAGAAACACACCGAGGAACCTCACGTGAGGATCACAGGGAATATCAGGATTGTTTAGCCTTAGTGTGAAGTTTAGGTTCTGAGTCTTTGATACATTGAGACTCAAGCGATTTGCCAGAAACTAATCCAGTATATTGGACTGCGTGGCGCCAACAATATCCATTACGGGGTCAGTTGGGTGATACTTTATTATGTTGGTTGTATCATCTGCGAATAGTATTAACTTTGAATTATTTTGAACATTTGACAGGTCATTTATATAGATTAAAAATAATAATGGATCCAATACCGACACCTGTGGTACACCACACTCAACTGGCCCCTTATGAGATACACTGCGGTTGTAGAAAACATACTGAGTACGCTCGGAAAGATAAGATTTAAGAAAAGATATGCTTTTGGTTTCAAGGTTATAATACAGAAGCTTCCGCAGCAGAATGACATGCGACACGCAGTCGAAAGCCTTTTTAAGGTCATAAAAAGATGCATAGGTGTCCAAACCCTCCACCATACCTTCCGTTATGTGATCGGTTAGATTATTAATCGCCAGTGTGGTGGATTTTTTTTATTGCGAAATCCAAATTGACCCTGGAAAAATAAGTTATTTCCCTCAAAAAAGTCTTTTAGTTGTTCTTTTAAGATGGATTCAAAGATTTTAGAAAAACTTGGCAATAATGATATTGGGCGATAATTGGTAACGTTATCAGGAGACCCTTTGTTTTTGAAGATTGTTACAAGATTCTTACTGACATTATAAATTCATTCAACTTAACATCCCTTGTAAATACACCTACAAGAGTGGCAAATGTGGGCAATAACCGCAGTTGCACTAGCATAGATTACTTAATCGTAAGCAACGGATTAGCGAATCTAAATTTTGATAACTTCGATCCTGGTTTATCTGACCATTTTGCACAATTACTCTATTTTAACCTTGCAAATCAATATGAAAAATGCATACCAAAATGTGACAGGATTCTTGTTAGGTCGCTGAACCAGGAATCAATTTATAAATTTGTTACTAGGCTTAGTGTAGGTTACTCTGTTATCGATACGGCATATTGTACAAATATTAACGATATATATGATGACTTTATGAACTCCGTGCTGTGGTGCTTTGAGGTATCATGCCCACTAATGGGAAAGAACATCATAAGAAATAATAAAAGAAATAAAATTACATGTTCAGTGGAACTTAAAAAACGATTGGATGACCTAAAAGGTATTAATTGGCTGAGAAAAAATAGTAATGATGTATAAATGATCAGTATAAACAACTTAAAAAAGATACGAATAAATTGATCCAAATTGAAAAGCAGAAGCATATTAACAACATCTTAAACCGTTCGACAAATAAGTCCAAAACCTTATGGAGTCTAGTAAATAAAAGTATAGGTAACACTAAATCACGAAAAAAAATTACGGAACTTCACATTAACACTAAAACCATCAATTTTCCTCAAGATATTGCAAATTCCTTTGCGCAATATTTTTCTGTTGTCGTTGACAATAAGCTTAATTCACATTTTAAAAATTCCTTCTCTGAAGAGTGTAAACATCTCGGGAACAGAAAAATTCAATTTTTTTGTCTCCAGTAACACCTGGGGAAATTCAGTATATCATAAAGTCATTAAAAAGTAAGAAATCCTGTGGTTATGATAATATTCCTGTCGACCTTGTTAAAAAATGTTCTGATGTATTTGTAGAACCTTTAGCTTACGTAATAAATAAGTCTATTGAACTTGGCCAATTTCCGAACAGTTTAAAATTATCCTCAATCACTCCTGTTTATAAGAAGGGCGATTGACATGATATGGATAACTACCGACCTATATCGATACTTAGTGTTTTTTCAAAAATCATTGAAAGGGCTGTCACCGAGAAAGTTTGTGTTTTTAGAGTCTTTTGATATTCTCACTGGATCTCAGCATGGATTTCGTAAAAACAAGTCAACTGAAACCGCATGTATTGAATATGTACAATTGATTAATGATAATATGGATAAAAATGAGTGTACGATATCAATTTTTTTCGATTTGTCGCGTGCGTTCGATACAATAGACATTAACTTTGTGTCTAGCAAACTAGACGCGCTTGGAATCCGTGGCCCTGCCAACAATTTTATTATGTCTTTTTTAAGAAACCGTAAGAGTTTTGTGAAAGTGGAAAACTGCAAATCCGAAACCTTTGAAGTACATCGAGGTACTCCTCAAGGTAGTGTTCTTGGTCCACTGATATTTTTGTTGTATGTTAATGACATTCCCAAACATGTTCCTATCGGGTCCATTTTTATGTATGCAGACGATACGTCTATTGTAGTATCTGATAAAGACTCAGAAACAGTTTTTCCCAAAGCTACAAATGTCTTGAGGAGCTTTAATGAATGGTGTCATAAGAATATGCTTATGATAAATTATGATAAAACTATAATTCTCGAGGCCCATAATGTCCGTAGGCAAGGTAAAAATTTTAATTTTAAAATAGGAAATACTGACCTAGAAACTAAATATTGTGTCAAGTTTCTGGGTACTTATATTGATAGGCATTTATTATATAGTGATCATATAGATTACATATGCGGTAAAGTGTGCCGTGCACACTTTGCCATTGCTCAACTGAAAAACTCTTTTAACGAAAAAAACCTATTGGCAACCACCTATTATGCTATGGTTTACTCACACATATCTTATAACATCGTCATTTGGGGACAATCATCGGATATAAACAGACTCTTTGTGCTACAGAAAAGAATAATTCGTCTTATTTTTAATCTACCATATAATTCAAGCTGTAGATTAATTTTCAAAAATAAAAAAATTCTCACTCTAACCTCCCTATACTTGTTTAAGCTTTTAATGCACATTTACAAAAACAAATCTATTTATTCTTAATTGCCATATACATGGTCACAATACCAGGAAAAAAGATACTTTTCGTTTAATCCGGCCCAACCATTCATTTTATCAAAGGTCGCCTATTTATGCAGGTTGCAGCTTTTTTAATTTGCTTCCTGATGAAATAAAACTTTCTCCAAGTGATAGCATATTCAGAAAAAAATTAAAGGAGTTTCTCGTTGATCGCAGCTTTTATGCGCTAAACGAGTATGTTTTGGCTTGTAGTTGAATCGGCGTATTAGTTCGTCCAGCTCTCAAGTTTGTTTTTTATATACCTTTGTTTAATGTCACATATTTGTGAGTTGTATCCTTATCAGGGTATACATATTTCTTTGACGTGTCTTATTTATGTGCATATGTAACTGAAAGACAAATAAAATACTTTTTTCTTCAAACGTTAGTAAATCCGTCATTACTCGACTGTGTAGGCGGCCGTGAAGTTTCGTTTTTCCTCCGCCGGAGCTTTACTTTTCACTTTTCCGCCGGCGGAGGTAAAAGTGTTGTCATAGCAACATAGATACAATACAAACAGACAACGAAATAAGCGTCAACAACTCAAGATTTATTAAACTACAATTTGTATTTACCACTCAATTTATGACTGCATTTCTAAAAATCACTAATTTAGGAACAAATTGGTTATTATTTAATCGAACTTACTCAATAACTGCTTATCAATACGGAATTAAAACGCAATCGGAGACGCCATCTTAAAAAATAATTATTGTTGACAGTGTCCACTGACAGCTTTATGTTAAATTCATCGACACCGGTCTAAGCAAGGCCACCTACGACCGTGGTCTAAGCCGCCTTGCGAACCCATTTATCTTTAATAATAATTAGATATTATTACTATTAAAAAGAGATGTTTTTGCATTAACTTGTCGACATTTGAAGAAAAAACAGCATATTTTATTTGGAGGAAAAGTTACTTTTCATCCATATAAAATAATATACTATTTTGTCATACGCTCCCAAAAATAGCTATGTTACGGACTCATTTGAGTCCGTAAAATGCTTCTTTTTAGGCCTAGTCCCTAAAAGTCGTCATGGCAACTTTTACGGACTATTCCAAAATTCCTGAATATGTCTAAATGTCAAATTTCGAATGACATGACAAAATTGTCAAATAGTTGCTACGATATCAAATTCTAAGCTAACTTTGTCGTACATTATGATTACAAAAATTATGGTAAATTTGCAAATTTAGGCGTTCTGAAGAATTGCAAAAAGCGTATAAATGAAAATTAAATTTTGGGAGCGTATGACAAAAAATAGTGTTTGTCACACGTACCTAAATGAAGTTTTTCAGGACTCATCTGCTATTCCGAACAGCAATGATTCGTCCTGAAAAACTCCATTTTAGGTACTTGTAACAAAAATAACTATTACTTTTACTTTTTTTACTTTTAAAAGGTATATTTGACTTTTGATGTATTATGTATTTGTCGTTCCACGAAAAGCGTGGTTTAGGCATTGTCCTTTCATAATTATGTTACTTATTAAAATGCGACTTTTAACTTTTTAATTGTGATTTGACCGTTGATTGTTGGTGTTGTTTGTTTTTTCTTCGTTGATATGCTCTTCAGGTCCAATGACAAGTAACACTGATGATGGCTTAGGCCGAAAGCGCTCTTTTATAAGAAGTCCCGGGAATGGATGCATGGAATACAAAGTGTTTCATTTAGTATTACTTTTGATGTAATGGCAGGAACGTCAAACTGGTGAGAGCAGTTTGATTACGGGGAGTGACGCCCCCGCCATTCCGAGTTGCAACGGGATGTGGCCCATCAAATCCCATCGTCCTCCTCCAGGCTGGAGAACACCAAAGCACAAAGTCTGGGTTAGTTTGGGTTAGGGGGGGGCTGATCACTGGGGAGTGACCCAACAAACCCCATTCTTACCCCTGTCAGACAAGGGATCACCAAAGAAATAAGTCTGAGGCCGATGCTTCCAGTGGAGGCGGCCCTAGGTGATAGATGCATTCGCCTACTCGCATCGTCCGGTGAAAGACCACCCCGCCAGAACTGGGAAGCGCTAAATGGTTTTTCCGAATCACGTTCCGCTTCCGCGCTGGTGGTTCCGGGTTCCACAGTAAGAATATATGGACATGATGGTGCTTCCAGGATCAAAATATTCCGGAAGTAAACTCCCCGGCCATTCGGATCTCCGGGCGCTGGGTGGCCCTGGGAGCCCTTCATTCTGCATTTAACAGACAGCAAAGATACCGAACCAATTTAGAATTGATTTCTGTAACATACGAGGCCTAAATACAAACATAAATTCGGTACAACAACATCTACACGCAAATAGACCACACATGCTAGCCCTTACAGAATCACAAGTATGTTTTACAACAACAGTGAACTACCTCTATCCTGGTTATGACTTACATATCCGATTTAGACATAAGTTCGGAATATGCCTTTTTGTCCGAAGTGACCTTTCGTCACCGCGAGGAAACACTCGAACCTAACAACCTTGACGTCATGTGGCTCAAGTTCACCGTCAAGGGAGTAACTAAGTTTATATGCTGTCTCTATCGCCCTCCGAGCGATAGAGCCTACCAAAGCTTTTTACAACATTAGCTGCCAATTTTGACTCAATACAGGTCGATCACCCTAATTCAGAAATAATCGTTCTGGGAGATTTCAATGCCCACAACACCAACTGGCTCACACATCACAACAAGACCGACAACGAAGGTAGAGAAGCTGAAGCATTTGCCATCAGCTGCGGGCTTACTCAACTTGTAGACGAACCAACTCGAATCTCAGAGAGGGGTCAATTCGCCATTAGGTACTTCCGACCATAAACTTATTACAACGGTTTATGAATTGCCACTTCTACAGAAGGATCCATTGCCTCGCAAAATCCAGCATTACAATTCTGCAAACTGGAACGATCTAGGGGAGTTTTACCTAGATTTTCCTTGGCTCGACGTCTGATTTGGCACTGACGACCTGTCAGTCTGCTGCGAAAAGATCACGCAAGTAATGTCAGGAATGGAAGCATACATTCCAAATTCCATCAAGTTACCGTCAAAAGGAAAGCCCTGGTTCGACAGAAGATGCGAAAGAGCTGTAGGTAGGAAGCAGCAATTATTCTGTCGAAGCGAGAAACGAATGCAAGCGTGTCATCGACGAAACTAAGGACAACGACAATCAAAGGATCAGAAATAAACTTTTGCAATGCTCCAGTGGCTCCAGGAATTTCTGGCCGGTAGCAAAGGCAGTAATAACTTTACAAAAACGTCTCTCCCACCTTTGACAGACGAACGTGGCATCACGGCGACTATAGCCAAGGATAATAAGCAAACATGCTAGCCAAAATGTTCTCATCTCACTCTACCTTAGACGTGCCCCAAGGCAAGGCTCTCCCCGCCATATCGAACATTAACACTACCATGGCAGAAGTCAAGTTTCATCACCGTGATATTAGTAAAATACTTAAAGAACTAGATACGCAAAAGGCATCAGTACCAGACGGAATATCTGCCATCATGTTAAAGAACTGCGCCAACGAACTAACACCCGTTTTTTTTCAGGCTTTTTTCTCTGTCTGTTGGATATTTCGAAGGTATTCGACAGAATTTGGCATGAAGGACTGCTCAACAAACTGCCGTCCTTCAGACTGCCAACCTCTCTCTGCAGCTGGCTTGCCAGTGTTTTCAAGAACTGATCTCTGCACGTTGCAGTTGATGGACACATCTCATACCGAGTCTCATACACATTCACCATTAACGCGGGCCTGCCTCAGAGCGCAATACTTTCACCAACTCTGTTCCTCATCTATATTAATGACATACTAGCCGAAACGAATAATCCTGTTTACAGTTTTGCAGATGACAGTACCCTTGTCTCCCACTTTAGATCAGAAAAACCTTTACCAGCGACTGAGACTTATCACCGCAGACAGGAGCAGATTACAGCAATTAATCAAGACCTGGAGAAAGTTCAAACTTGGGGAGGCAGAAATTTGGTCCAGTTCAATGCAACAAAGACCCAAGCAGCCACGTTTACCAAGATGGCTAATACGGCGGGCCCTGACATTATTATGGTAGGATCGACCATTCCTTCATCCTTGTCAATCGGACTGCTGGGTGTCTCGGTCAACAGCAATGTGTCCTGGCATGACCACGTTGCTAACATTGCAAAATCAGCCTCCCAGAAGCTTGGTGCGCTATTTCGCAACAAAAAACTGTATACACCGCAGCAGTTGCTCTTGCTCTACAAAGCACAAATAAGACCGTGCTTAAAATATTGCTAACACATCTGGGGTGCCGCACCAAAGCACACCCTAAAGCTGCTGGATTCCATTCAGAAGAGAGCTATGCGTCTCGTCGGCGACCCGGAGTCTGGATAGTCTCGAACATGTGGCCGAGATGTCTCTGTTTTACAGATACTTTTACGGCAGATGTTCCCAGGATTTGGCCCGCCTCATCCCGCTCCTGGCAGCGCCTGTCAAGACAGTCACGACAGACGGCAAGAGCGCACCAGTTCGTCGTACAACTGGAAACACCTAGAACATCGCTTTACAAGAACTCCTTTGTCTGTCGCTATGGAACTCACTCCCAGTACATCTGTTTCCCCCTAATTACAACCTACAACTATTCAAGAACGGTATCAATCAACATCTTCGCACACACACCGCTTGCCGAGCGCCATAGAATCACCCTTTAGTGTGTGTGCCACTGTAATAAGAACAAAAAAAAATTCAATCCATAAAATTGACAAATAAGTCGGGAATGTCAAAATAAGTCCATAAAGGCAAAAAAGGTTTTCGAGATCCTCTAAAGCAATTTTTTTATTTTAAAATCGCCAATAAACAGAAATTTACATAAATTCCATCACATGTCCTAATTATCAGCTTCCAGGTGTCTCCAGGAACCCAATTAAAATTTGTCCAAGAATATGGGAAACAATTACACTTATTTATTAATTAAAATCACAAGTAATCCTACGACTATAACCAAATTGTATAGGTATTTTGATTCCTAAGAATAAGCCTTGCGAAAGTGTTAATATTAGTTTAAGATTATCAGACAAATTGTTGCCTCAGTTGTAGGCTTCTTTAATAAGACCACCCGGGCGCTGTCGTTTCAAGGAACAAATCTGTCCCAGTTGTCAAAAACGAGAAATCTAAAAATAAAAATGGTTAGTAAACGCAAATTTAGATTTCTCGTTCTTGACAAGGGGGGTCTGCCCACGTTTGTTCGTTTGCTTCTCCAAATGTCGAGAATTCTCCAGTTCTTTTAGGTTTGTCAGCATTATTAGCGTCACTAAACTAGCATTTGTGTTTTTTACACCCTGAGGCCAGAACCGAAGCAGCCTTATTAAAGAAACCTACAAGTGAGGTGGAGTAATAGGTAACAATTTGTCTGATAACATAATCCTCCACAACAATATAGAACTACAATTAGTATAAGAATTGAACAGTTAATGGTCATAATATAATCTCAAATATATAAATATCTCTACTTACTCTTCATGTTTACAGTTAAGGTAGGCATGTTTTTCATGTGCACACTTTACTACAAAAGGGAAATTATCCCTTCGGCATGCACTGAGTTCAAGTACTTTGTGAGCACAGTAATCTCTATCTTTCAAAGGAATCTTGGCTGATACGAGTTCTTCTTTAGTTGCTTTCATTACTAAAATTACACAAACCATAAAACATGTTTCCAAATAGCTGCACAACTTTCAAAATTTATTTTATATTGGAATCTATAGTTTTTATCAAATGGGTTTACAAAATGATTATTTTTTAATAACAAAATAACACACATTTTTTAAGGGAAATTATCATCATCATCAAATAAATCTAATGTAAACAGGGAAGAACTATTGAATTGAAATGGAAATGTCTGAGTCTGAAATTTAAATAGGAAATTTTTAACTACCTTTCAACTGATAAAACCTAACTCTTAGCACTCCTATATTGGTAGAAGATATTCTTAACCAATATCAGTAATAGAATGTCTGGTATTTCATCATGGAAAACACCAGATAATGGGGTGAGTAGGCTTCTTTGCTGGATTTGTTGTTGGTGGGGAGACTGGAAGATTGTTTCGGACATTAGCATAAAATCCTCTATAGAAAAGATTGATCACTCTTGTAATTTCAGTAGTGGCCCAACTGTGTGAGTGACAAACAAATAGTGATAACAAAAGGCTGGCTGATTAGAACAGAACATTAGAACATTTTAAACTTAACTATACAGGCCTAGAAGAAGCTATGATTGACACCAAAAACTTATCCTTCCTTTTGAAGAGTTGTAGATTCAATTAAAAAAAACTCATTCATAGGGGATTTTTCAAACGAATTGACAGAAAGAGAAATGAGATAGAGAGACAACAAAAAAATTAATGAAGAAAACTATGGACAATACATTCTGCAGAATATAATAAAAAAATATGACTATATATGTTAGGCTGCAATAAGAACAAAATCTACTAGATAGAGATGAAAATCGTTTTAATAAAACTATATTATAAGTAGCCTTAATAGTACCACTGATATAGTTCTTAAGGAATCCCACCACCCATGCCACTGAACAGTGCAAGTGAGTCTGTATAATAGCTACTTGAAGACCAGAGTGATATTGAAGTTCAGACCCTGACAATATATCATCAACATTTCTTAAAGATTGCAATGCAACTCTTTCTATTTTCCTGGCAAAGATGTATTAGGAGATCCTCACAAAGAGTGAAGCATCCCCCGAACCGGACTAATTCCTTTATAGCGCCAATCTTCAAAAGCTGATATATAGATATAATCCTGAAACTGGCCTCCCATTAGTTTGACATGTTACTTGAGCAGCATTGTGGTGAATGAAATGACTGACTGCCTAATCGGTAATAAAGTGCTGTCCATGGCATTTTGTCAAAGATATCCACAACATGATTGTGTCTATGTTGGTCATTGTGTCTATGTTGGTCGCATGAAGTGCGAGCTCTTGAGAAATTAGTTGTTTTTTGTGCTCAAAGGAGTGATTTTAATTGTGTGTTTGGTACCGTTGTGGTTGTGGAAAACTGTATGTTTTTTTATTGGTGAAATAGATCTTGGATGCAGTGTATTTTCCTGGAAAAACGTCAAAAACGATATAATCAAACCTCTCGTTATTTATTATTCACCAATTTACTACAATCTTTAACAATGAAAACGAGATAGGAAAAAACTTAAGGAATTGTCTCCTTATCAGTTGGTCTTGATAGGCTGGACTAGTGAGAAATAAATACATACGAATTTAATTTAACTAAACATTTTTTGTGGCTATTTATTTTAGGGTCTTATAAATTTTATTTTATTATTGAACTGGCCAAATTGAATTTATTATATGGGTTTATTGAATGCAGATTTGCAGTAGTAGATCACAGGTCCGGACTTCGTTGTATTTTAGGCTTCAGAACTGACTGAACAATGTCTGAGAGTTTCAAGTGCTGCAGAACTAAGGCTAACAACAACTGGATTTGTATATCGTGCAGTAACATATTCCATCCAAGCTGCTTGAAGAGGACTAAGAATTATGAGATTGTGAACCGGAACTGGATTTGGTGCTCGGAGGCTTGCAGGAATGAGTCGAGGAACGAGAGCAATGATGCAATGAGGACACAGCAGGACATAATTCATGAGCTGAGACAAGAACTAAAAATGAAAAACTCACATATTGAGAGAATAAAGAGAAATTCTAAAGCCTTTGAAGAGGATGCCGATGAAATGGAGACCAAATTACTCGGCGAAATTGAAGCGTATAGGCTTCAAATAAGCACTCTTCAAGTAAGGATAGAGGAACAAGATGAAATAATATACTCTTTAAAAAATATCGAAGTTGTCAATGCTGAAACCCAGACTGTTTCAAAGCTGAATGACGCACAGACACAGACGGTGATGCTTCAGAGAGCCTGCGCAGATCGGACCAAACTGCGGGTTCTCTCGCAGCCCACCGGTACTCAAACAGAAGTGGGCCAGTCGTCTGGTGTGTGTGGCACTAGGGATTCTCAGACTCAGACCCGCGCGGGCGTGAGGAATGCTGAAACACTGACAAGAATTCATGATGATGTTTTGAGTGAAGCGCTGCTTCTATACAATTTGCTGCGCATCCAGATACCTCGCTCAACTCAGACTGAGTCGCATTATTTTTCGTGTGACATTCATGCTGAGTTGGTTTGCCGGGGAGCAACATCGGCTCGTTCTGTCTCTGGTGTGTTTCATGCTGAGTGTGGGCCAGACCTGGCAGCACTGGATCGCAGTGTGTATCCCGCCCTGGATATGGGGTCAATGGGGAGTGATGCTGACTCAGTGATTCCGGATGCAGCCTCTACACCAAAGGCTGTTGCGACTAGGAGGATCTGTGATTCCATGTTGCTTAGAAAATCTAAAGTACTCATATATGGCGACTCTAGTGTTCGGAACTATTCCTCCGTTCTCTCGGGTTACTTGGGCTCCTCTTACCAAACTATGGGTTACGTTCTTAGCGGTAGTGTGGTGCAGCACCTTAGTGAAAGTGTGTTCCCTCTCTTGATTGATTGCACAGAGAATGACTGTATTATTTTATGTTAGGATTTTTGCTATACGTTGCCTAATATATCTCAAATAAAACAACTATTATCAATTGGTAGAGTGACTAATCTGATATTTTGTATCAAATGCGACTTTAGTATTTTTTCAAAACAAATTTTCTTTAATATAATTAATTTTATTACTTCATACATTCATAATCGTAATTTCAGTGTTAGATTGATTACTGATATCCGTAAGAATTTTAAGTACCGCCATTCTATCAAGTCAATGTGTAAGCTTTTTTCTCTGTATGTTCACAATATTCCTGTTGCTTCAAAACTTGTATTGAGGTCAGTGCCCATTGTAAATCGATATAGGGATGTTAGTAGTAGTACAAATATTTTACTTGGTGACTTGCAGTCTGATAGTGTAATATCTGGGTCGTCGTTTTTAGAACAGGTGCACCACAAAATAACCTTACCCTAGCGTTACTAAATATCCAGTCTGTGAGATCCAAAATTGATGAAATGTTGTTGTTTTTTGAATCCTTGGAGTTTCCCATTATAGTAGTTTTAGTTGAACATTGGTTGAAGTGTGGTGAGCCTTTTGACGTTTTTAATTATGTGCCTGTATCTAGATTTTCTCGTGAAAAATATGCGCATGGCGGCACATTGATTATGGTGCGAAAGGACTTTCAGAGTAGGTTTGGGTTTGCATTAGTTGATAGATTCAATCACTTATTGAATAAAAGGGAATTCGAATTCTCTGCTGCGTTTTGTAGTAAGTTAAATATATATGTCTTAGGGATATATAGATCCCCTTTAGGTAGCGTAGAATTATTTTTAGAAAAGTTGGAAATGTTGTTGAGCGAGATTCCAATTGATGCCACTTTGGTCTTGACTGGCGATTTGAATGTAAATTTCTTGAACAAGTCCGATAGATACAGTCGGTCACTGTGTGGCCTGTTGAGCTCATTTAATCTTGAAATGCACGTGGATGGGCCAACTCGGTTTTCAGCGTTATCTTCTTCAACTTTAGATTATGTATGTACAAATTTCAGTCGAGATCAGGTTAAATGCACAACCATTAATGCCGGGTTGTCTGATCACGAGGCCATATTTTGTGCCCTGCCTGTCACTGTTAATGCCTCTGCATCTGATGTAAGACGGGGTAGACTTTATACTGTTAAAAATTTTAGGAAGTTTGCATTGTTGTGTGGCCAGACAGACTGGAACAGTGTTTCGGCCACCAACAGCCCATTAGAACAATTCCACTCACTTGTACATGAGAGATTTAATTTGGCTTTTCCTATTGTCAATATAAAAAAAAGAAACAAAAATCTTGGTACACAAAGGGTTTGCGTGTTTCTGGGAAAAATATGCGTTCTCTTCATTACATAAGGAAATATTCAATGAACAACTCTTATTTCTTAGAATATTTCAACAAGTACCGCAGGATCTACAGAAGCACTATACGGTTTGCCAAGAAATCTTATTTTCAATATAGAATTAAAAATTCTGTAAACAAGTCGAAAGAATCCTGGAGAATCGTCAATGACTTAAGGGGTAAAAATACTATTACAACTACATCAAGTACCTTAAATGCTAATGACCTTAATTCATTTTATTGCAATATTGCCGCCAAATTATCCAATAATATTTCACAAGGAGACGATCCCAGGAACTATATGGGCCATGTTGCTGTGGCTGAAACATTCTTTTTTTCTCCCACTACAGCAGATGAAGTTAAAAGCACATTTGCAAACATTAAAAATAAAAATGCATCAGGCTGGGATGGGCTTTCTTTGAGGATATTTCTGGCCTTGCCTCCTGGTGCTCTACATGCTCTTGCTGAGGCAATAAATACCTCATTTCTGTCAGGAATTTTTCCAACCTGTCTTAAGAGAGCTGTGGTTGTACCCCTCTACAATGGAGGAGATCATAATATTCCATCAAACTTTCGGCCAATAGCACTGTTGCCTACTTTGGCTAAGGTAGTAGAGGCTGGTCAGGGTGAGGATGATTTCGTTTTTGAGTGGGCTTGGGTTGTTGAGTGCTCAGCAGTTTGGTTTCCGAGAGTCATTTGGTACAAGTGACGCCATCTTTAACTTTTTGGAACAGCTGTTCAACCAACTGAACGCCGGTGAGGCTGCCGCAGCGGTCTTCTGTGATTTGTCTAAAGCATTTGATTGCGTAAATCACAGAATAATGCTGTGGAAGCTGGAGGTGTATGGGTTTAGGGGAGTGGCCTTGGAGTGGTTTCATTCCTATTTGTCAGGGCGTGCGCAGACGGTTAGGTTAAATGATACTAGCTCAGGAGAACGAAATATCAATACTGGAGTTCCGCAGGGCTCTGTAGTGGGGCCACTACTCTTCTTAATCTATGTTAACGATCTGCCCCAACTTTCAATAGTAGGAAAGTTCACAATCTTCGCAGATGACACGACCGTTCTCTGGCACGATTCGGATCTTGACAGATTGAATGAGAATGTGCAGTTAGATCTGTTAAAGATAAAAAGATGGTGTGACGCAAATCTATTAACTTTTAACATGGGGGAAACCAACGTTTTAAATTTCAAATGTGTCATGGGGAACGTTTATCTGGAAAATGAACCTATTGCTGCGCCCAGTTTTAACAAGTTCCTGGGTTTATCGATTGACAGCTCGCTTAAATTTGAGAACCACATCTTGCATGTGTGCAGTAAAATATCGTCTGGTTGTTATGCCTTGAGGGTTATATCTATTAACTTAGACTTCTCCATTGCCAGGGCTGCATACTTTGCTCTAATTGAGTCCCACCTTCAATATGGCATTTGTTTTTGGGGCTCTTGTTCTGATTACCTTTTTAATTCAGTTTTTGTGTTGCAAAAAAGAGCAATTCGATATTTATCGGGAGCCAAGGTTCGTGATTCCGGCCGCCCCTTATTTTTGAAACATGCAATCTTGACATTGTGTTGCCTGTTTATTTTGGAAACTGTCTAATCTTTAGAAAATATAGAAGCGAGTTATCTCTGAATGGTCCTTACAATACCCGCCAGACTTATACTCTCAGATTGCCCATCTCCCACTCAGAACAAATTAAAAGTTCCATTATATACGGCGGTAAAAAACTTTTTAATCATCTTCCTATAAAGCTGAGAAGGCTGCAATGTGATAGAGGGTTCAGGAGGCAAACAAAAAAGTTTTTGGTTGATAAGGCATATTACAATTTTACAGAATTTTATAATGACTCTTTAAATTAAATGTGGTTTTGTCTCGTTTGTTTTTATCTGTTCCATTTGCACTTTTGCGTTGCATTTTGTTTTTTTTTCCTCCTTTTTTTGTTGCTTTGTGAACTCGTTTTATACTCCTAATCTAGTTTTAGCTTAATTTTAATCTAAATTTTAATAGACCTTTATGAACTTTATATTCTTTGTAAGCTTAAATTCAATTTTTTAATGGTTTTGTCAATAACTATGTATTGTTATTATGACATTTAAGCAATCTTTTGACTTGACTTGGCTACCATGTACATGGATATGTATAGTTTACCGTGGCATTTGGCCTGAATCAATAGTTATTATAGTGACTGATAGGGCAAATAAGTATGCATATCTAAAATGTGTTTATTTAGTGACGTTTGTTTAGTTTAGTATTTTTTTAACCATTATGTTTTTTGTCATATTTTATTTAGTAGGTCCTTTTGAAATTACCACTTGTTTTTTCATGTATTTGATGCTTCTGCATTGCAGATTATAGAGCTTTGTCAGCAAATACATTGTATTTTGGGCAATAAAGCATGTTTTGAGTTGAGTTGAGTTTGACATACTTGAATGTGTGAATAATTGGAAAAGGAAGATTAATCACGGAAGACTGATAGATCCTCTACCCAGATGAGGAGAAAGCCTTTGGCCAAGTTACTTTCCACACACTTTTAAACTGGATCATGTTTGCATCTGACAAAACCTTTTGGCATTTATTGCGAGTCTACTCACAAATAGAACCAACCGAGTAAGGGCAAGCAATGTTTACTCAAAGCCTTGTCTAGCGGAGGTGGGGCACCCTAGGGATCAGTCATTAGACCACTTTTGTTTGTAGCATAATATATTAGTTAAGTGAAAAGTAGTGGCTGTGTGCATGTGTGAATCATACTAAATAAAACACTTTGTATTCCATGCAAAATTTTGCATGGAATACAAAGTGTTTCATTTAGTATAATAAATTAGTGACTTAAGCTTGAACATAAAAACCAGTATGTCCTTGCTCTCTGTGGAAGATATAAAGCTGTATTGCAATCCAGTGAGCGAACTGGCACTATTCATGTAGAACCCAAACAGCTACTATAAATGAGAAGATATTTATTTATTTATATGTATTGTATTAAAACTGGGTATGGACAACCACTTAATGAGCATAAGGTGGTAGGCAAGTAGAGGTTCTTGGAGTAATCACATCAGGATCTTAAATGGGAGGCTCATTCTGTCAAATTGTCAAGGAGGCAAAACCTTTGTATACCTTATTCAGAAAATCTTCACTAATAGATAAGATAAATATATTACAGTAATTAATTACAAAGGTAATTATTCCTTATGTATCAAAAGTACATATAGAGTGGCAGTCATTACATTACACATACACACTAAAATTACACATATATTAAAATTAAAATTAATTTAGGATAACATTTTTGATTACAACTATGAACTTTCTTCAGTTGATAAAATATTTCCTATATCACAGTTTAAAAATTTGTCACTTATATAACCAAAAAGGTTCTCAACACTCCCTCGAACTTGGTAACTGGCAGCTGCCTCACTTCAGGAGGAAGTTTGTTATAGAATAGAGGTGCATAATAATTCACTGAGAATCGCGATCTTCTTAATCTTAAATATTCTAACCTAATGTCAAAGCTATGTCTTGTTGGGTAGTGATGGTAAGTTTCGTTTGTATTATAAGGTTTGGTGTTTCTATGTGCATAAAGTACCTATACATTCGTCTATGTATATAGAAGGAACAGTGAATATGTGCAAATCGATAAAAGATTGTCTGACATCACCTGATGCTGAGGAAAGACTTACCGATAGAGATAAAGATTTAGAGCAAACCTACAATTCAGGAGTAGAGAAACCTGGGTTGAGGAGGAATAAGATCATGTTAAATAAAGTTTTGCCATAATGTGAGACATTATTCCCAGTCTGTATTTTCTGAAAAAAAAAACCTTTTACTTCTCTAGAGAGGTAAATATGTCAGTAATTTTTTAGAAGACGATATGACCGATTTTGCCGTTTTTCCTCAGAAAGACATAAATTGATTGTTTTCGATGTTTTTATTTGTGGAAACCTAACAGTAATCAACTGTCTTGCAGGACAATGGAGTAAATAGCAGTTTGCTCGCTCCGGGGGTGCAACCAAACAATGGCATACCCAAAATGAAAAAAAAAACTGAATTGATACTGTCATAAATGTTAGTAAATGAAGAGTGAAGGCTGTGTGCTTGTACGAAATGTACTAAATGAAAAACTTTTGTATTCCATGCATAAATTTAATCCAAAAGGACATCTAAATCAGCGTAACAGAACGCTTTCGGCCATAGCCATCAAGTAACACTGATGATGGCTATGGCCGAAAGCGCTCTGTTATGCTGATTTAGATGTCCTTTTGGATTAAATTTATGCATGGAATACAAAAGTTTTTCATTTAGAACAAATGTTGGTCACTTGCACATGTGAAACCCTATTTAATTTTTTGAAACGAAAGTATGAGTTTCCACAAAGCAAAATGTACTGTACTCTCGACTGTACTACACTTCTGCTTAGGTAATATCAAAAACTAATGTGACATGTCTATTAAAAAATTACCAATATGTCATGTTATCTATAAATAGCATTCAATGGCTTTACTAACAAAAAAAAAATGCAAAAAGCATTTAAAAAGAGAGATATACTGGACTGTGCACAGGTACTTTTCTAAAGTAAAGGCACACGAGTTATTATTATTTTCCAGCACCAAAATACATATATTGTAGGTATTGCTGTATACATTTTTGGAACTCCAATGATCAACGCAATTGGCTTTTACGTCTTACCTCTAGGTTTTCTACCATTAGGGAAACCCAACATAGGATCAAATGTAGGTTCCTCGAAGGGACTAGGTGTTATTTCAGGACGAAAATATAAATCAATTCCATTTTGTGGGACGTGACCCATAAAATTGCCCATTATTATTGTATTCTTGTACAAATTTGTAATCTATAATTCCTTTAAATAATTTGAGTTTAACTATAGACTTCGACTATAGACTACTTAGGTTATGTAATTATCGCAATCCAGTGTTGCCGATGGCAATAAATGATGTTAAAAAGCCATAGGTGGCCTTTTTATGATGGCCTTATAGCACGTAAATCCCATCCCCGCCCTCAATAGTGTCACTGTTGCATACATTTTTGGACTTCAGCACGGCCACAGGCCGTGCCTTCAGGCATCCAATGAGCTTTGAGGCTTTTTGAACAGTTCAGAAATGTGATATCGTGGCTGAGGCGGTATGGCTCCCGCTTAGAATGTCAAGGTTGTTATGAAAGACTTTTTTATTTATTATTTTTGGATTAGTTAGTTTTTTGGTTAGCCTTGTGTATGGCTGGGTTAGCACTTGGTTAGTTTCCCCTCCTTGAGCCCCGGAGCGAGCGGATGACCATGCAAAGCCATAATAATACCCCGGCTGACGGATCGCAACTTGTTATTTAGCCTCTCGTAAATCTTGGCAACATCGCATTAAACGTCAAACTATTGACGGACGGGATTGGGGTTTAAAGCCGAGTTCATATAGCAACGAATCACGAATCGTTGTTTTTACATTCTCGTTCTAGCCGTACTAGCGACGAGACCTGTTTTTGATCACAGGCCAAAGGAATCAAGCGACTTTACCTAAATCGTGTATCCGAGACGGTTTTAGACAGATTGTGTGATTACGCATTTTACTCAAACGGTGTACATTGTACACAGATTCAAGTATCGGGGACGGAGCCCCGACTAACAGCCGGGAAATGGAAGAATCTGACGGAGATAGTAATATCTCCTTCAAGTCCGTCGACTTCCGGGAAGGCCAATACTCGGAAGCCTTTTTAGCGCAAGTGAAGAAAGCAAGGCCTTCAATCAAACAAAGAAAAGTGCAAAGATTGCGCAGATAGAGTCCCGTCACCTACGTCGGTTAGTAAGCCGGGAAATGTTGTAAATAAATCCCTAAAGGAAGCCCTGGCTCACTTGAAGGACAAACACGGGATTTTCTTCCCCAGAAGCAAGCCCGAATTGAAGGCCAGAATAGACACTGGTAGGGAAAACAAACCTAAAAGGAAAAGGCTAAGTAAAGATTCGCCACCAGAAATAATTGATATTATGGACACAGAAGAAGGTGTTGTTGTGACAACGCACAAAAAAACGGAGCAAAAAGTACTACAAGATAAGACGCAAAAACAGGCAGAATGCGTAGAGAGTTTTCGCAGTGAGTACACTAAAGCACCTGACGGTACTCTTGTGCCCCTGATACATAACGGAAATGAGGGGCAGTTTAAAGTGCCCTACAGGACACTGCAATTTAAGAGTAACCTAAGAAAAGTTAATTTAGACATGGGAGGCCCCCCTCCCATTCCCCTAAAGAATAATTTTGAGATACTGAGCGACCTGGATGATGACGTATTAAGTGATGCGTCCAGCACTGTACATAGCACTAAACAAACAATAAGAAAAGCAGTGCAACCGAGAAGCAAGCAGCAGTCGAAGCCGAAAGCACCGCCAACGGTTAAGCCGCCCCCACCACCGCCCCCGATTGTCCTCCAGGGAAGAGTCAATAATCACAAAACTTTGACAGAAGATTTTAAAAATCTGAGGATTGCTAAATACAGTGTCAAGTACACAAGAAATACAACAATTATATACACCGAGAGCCAGAGAGACTGGCAGACGCTAATGAAAGCATTCGATGATAACGAATGTGAATACCACACTTACGCAGATCGCCAATCGAAGACAAGAGCGTACGTTCTACGAGGCTTGGATGGGGACATCCCACTAGACGAAATTAAACACGAACTGTCAGATACGTACAATATTGATGCCAAAACAATATATCTAATGAAAATGACCCGGGATCTGCTGTACCTGGTTGTAGTCGATATAAGCACGACACTTAAGCGGCTGCAACAGGTAGTAAAAACTGTGTTAAATATTAGAGTCTCCTGGGAGCACAGGAAGAATGAAAAGATTATAATGCAGTGCAAAAGATGCCAGACCCATGGGCATTCTGCAACGCACTGCAAAAAAGCAGTGAAATGCAGCCGTTGCGCAGGGCCGCACGAAATAACTGCCTGCAATCCTGAAGAGCCATCAAGATGCGCCAACTGCGGTGGTGAACACAGGGCAATCAGCCAAGATTGCCCTGTGTACATATACAAATCAAATCAAATCAAAAGCACTCAAACAAAGCAACCGAAGAAGCAATTCAAACCAGCTCCCTTGCCTGCCACGCCGGCCTGGCAGAGGCAAGTTGGCGAAGATGGAGGCCGGGGTATAAAACGAAATGAAGCTGATCAAAGCAGACAGTCCCCGCCACCCCCAGATGGAAGAAGAAACCTCGACAGAGATTTTCCTGCACTCGGCGAAGTAAAGTCAGCCACACAGCCTGGAAATGCGCAAATTCAGCATAAAAACGTAAGTGGCCAATCAAGTAGTAACGCAAACAACATAGCTTTCAGTGTCTCGCAAATTTCTAATGTCATTAACGAACTTAACTCTCTTATTAACTTAGAGGAGCTATTCTCTGCGCTAGATGAATATGTCTCCATGCTGAGGGCATGTAATGGAGATAAACAGCTCTTAATGCAAGCTTCTATAAAATTTTTTACAACTGAATTCAAAAAATACAACATATAATTGTATTAATAATGCTTCATATAAATAAAATGTATAAATGTTCACTATTATTACTTGGAATTATAACGGAATTAGGCATAAGCTTGGCGAATTCCGCAATTTTTTGTATAAATCCCGTCCCCAGATTGTTTTCTTAAACGAAACGCTACTTGACCATGTTTTTAGTCTTAAAATCCGTGGCTACTATGTCGAACGATCGGATCGTGGGCCGGGCGATCAGAAAAGAGGTGTGGCCTGTCTAATACATAAGACCGTCGTTTATAAGCGGCGCATAGATTTAAACACAGCCATTGAATATGTGGCGCTCGAGCTTGACGGCGGCTTATGTATTGGGGGGGGATACGCTCCACCGCGTCAACGTCTGACTGAACAAGACTTTCTAGCATTTCTAACACCTGGTCGTAAATCATTATTAATTGGCGACTTTAATGTACACCACACGCACTTTGGAGACGCTAGAACTGAACAGCGTGGCAGAATATTGAATGCCATTATCGAAAACAATCTGGACATCCGTTATCATCGCCCGAACGCTCCCACACATTATCCCGCTGGAAACTTCAGGCCCTCCTACCTGGACATAGCGATCTCCCTAGGGATGGCTAGATTAGGCGCGCTTAAAGTAATAAGCGACCTTAATTCGGACCATCTTCCAGTCGGTATAAGCCTGCCGGCATTGAGGTTCGGCAGGCGGCCGGAAGCCGTCGTGACTTCGGTCGCGTACACCAATACTGACTGGAGCATGTACCGGGAAAGGTTGAATGAAGCCACGGTCATCCCTCGACAGATCGAAACTGTCCAGGAGCTGGCGAATGAAGTTAACACATTAACTACCAATATCCAGCGCGTCAGAGACGCTATATGCCCGGTAATCAGGAAGAGGCCACATGTGGAAACTCTTCCTGATAATGTCCTTAATCTTATCAACTTCCGGAATCGGTTACGACGTAGGTGGCAAAGGACTAGGAACCCGGACGAAAGGCGTCGAGTCAACGCTATTACGGATCAGATTAAGCTTTATATACGTGAATTTAGAAGTAAAAAGTGGATGAACTTCGTGAACGAACTAGGCACGGAGGATGGGTCCCTATGGAAGCTCGCAAGGCGAGTTCGCAGTGCCCCCCCTCAATTCCCGGTGCTTAAACACCATGGTCGTGACATCCTGGACGACCAGGGGAAGGCGGAGGCATTTGCGGACTCTCTTGAAGAGATCCATAGGCAGGTCCCTGATTCCCTGCCATTGCACAGGGAAATCACGGAGCGAGTCCACTTATTCGGCGACCGGACTTACCCGATTCCGCCGACGGTGATGCAGAAGCTGAGAGTAACTCCCAGTGAATTGTCCAAAGTCCTGAGCCGCTTACCGAAGAACAAGGCTCCGGGAATTGATAACATTCCCTACCTACTCCTCAAAAACCTCCCGAAAAAGACCGTTATACAATTAATGCATATCGTGAATGCCATAATTCGCTTGCAGTACTTTCCTTCCCCCTGGAAAGTTGCGAGGATTGTGCTGTTCCCGAAACCGGGAAAGGATCCGACATTAACCTCATCATATAGGCCGATATCCCTATTGAGTACCCTGGGAAAAGTAACCGAGAAGCTCCTGATATCGAGACTCAGCGGGGCTGCTGAGAAGCTTGATATTCTCCCGAGGGAGCAGTTCGGCTTTCGCAGCGGGCACAGCACGTGCATGCTGGCTGCGAAAGTCGTTCAAGCAATTTACGATAGCTTCAACAAAAGGCATTGCACTGCCCTGCTGTTGCTCGATATTGAGAGGGCGTTCGACAGGGTGTGGCACGCCGGCCTGCTACATAAACTCTATGTAGAGTTTGAGTATCCACTTCATTTAGCAGCGCTGGTCGGGTCATACCTTGCCGGACGCTTCTTCTCGGTGAAAGTGGGTAATGCCACTTCGACCATGAGGCCAATCCAGTGCGGTGTCCCGCAGGGAACAGTGCTCTCCCCGCAACTTTTTTATTACATATCCGATTTTCCGTCTCACCCGAACGCGTCAGCAGCGTTCTATGCTGACGATACCATCCTATACTCTGACGCCCCTCATGCGCAGTCTGCCGTTGACAACTTGAGTCGGTACATGGAGGTGATCCTCCATTACTACGAAAAATGGAAAATTAGATTAAATGCAGGTAAAACAGAGCTTGGCATTTTCTCTAGAAAGATATATCCTCAAATTGTACAGCCTCTAAGAATACATGATACCGAAATCGCGGCCAAAGACTCTGTTAAATATCTGGGAATTGTGCTCGACAGGGGGCTTAGGTTCAGGAAGCACATTAGCTACATTAAAAGTAAAAATGCAATCATTCACAAACAACTGGGAACACTGATAAGACGAGGATCGGTCCTTAGCCCTGGAAATAAATTAGTATTGTATAAAGCGATCACCAGGCCAACCCTCTTATACGGAGCCCCTGTATGGTGCTCCGTAGCAGAGGGACACCTGAAAGCAGTGCAAGTTCTGCAGAACAAGCACCTGAGGGCTGTCTTTTCGGCGGGCATGTACACTAGAATTCGGGACCTGCATGACTGGGCGGGCATCGAGTATGTCAGGGAACATATCGACCGTCTAGCGTGCAGGTTCTATCACGGCACATATAACAACCAGCAATATCACATCTTCTTTTTTCGCATCTGCGCAAGTTCGCGCGCAAGATATTCCTTGGTAGGAAATCCGTCAAACTGCCGGCGTCGTGTTTTTACGACTGGTTTATTTTATTGCTACTGGAGTTAAATCGAAACCATAGGCGTTTATTTGTCAAATAATTGACATTGTGAGAGACGAACGTTGCTTATGACATTGTGTAATGCAAAAAGCCATGATGTTTAAGCAATAAGAACTTGTACAAACCAGAGATATTGTTCCAAGAAGAATTTCTTTAGATTTCCTGCTCATACAACAAGGTATACATATATTTCATGACCCATTGATATTTGAAATTTTATATTACGGCTCTGTTAAAGGAAAATCATACTTATATATATTTCAAATCCACCTCTGACTTTTCCTACCCAACTGACATTAGCAAGGTCAAATTTAATTTTTCGCCTGACAGGTCGAGTAAGATTGCTGGTTGTTATATGTGCCGTGGGTTCTATCACGGCACATGTTGTTATATGTGCCGTGGTTCTATGATCTGGGAATACATGGCTCGCCGGAAACGGCACGATTGGCCGATTTGCGTTTTAGTCAGGAACGTCGTCCTTCCCACGGGCCTATTCATAGAAAGACTACTCTATATTTTCTAGAGCCTAGGCCTCCTTAAAAGCAGCACAAACCATAAACCATTTCCACATTAGAAATATCATTGTAAATATGTAAATATTAGAATAACTAGAAAGACTATATCCTGTAAATAACTAGAAACAGTCTTTTTAAACATATAAAATGTCCTGAGGGATAAACAATTCCCCCCCTCTCTTCTGGGTGCAAAACACCCTCATAAACTAGATATCAGGAGCACAGAAGTGCGCCTGAGATAATGGCGAAACCGAGGTAGTTTGGGTTAGTGTGGCTGACTCCTCCCACAAAGTACAGGTGGGAGGAGCCAGCTAGATATACTCGACGTACGAAGACCGTACACAAAACAGGCAACCGGCTCAAGTTGTAGTCATTCAACGCACGCAATGGCTCCTGCGTTCTTTGTACCCTGCAAGCGCATTATGGACCACGATGCCCTTATGCCCGGACATAATTCCTCCTGCACCGGGGATTTGCTTCATAAGCAACTCCCATTATTTGTATATATTGTACATTATGTAAATAGGTGTGAATGATAGAGAGTGAATGAGCGTGTGTACTTCATAACGAGAAGCGGAGTTTTTAATTTATCTTTTCTCCACCATTAACAATCAGCAAAACACAACACTGAAAATCTGTATACCTTCTACAAGCATTGCGCGATACACTGGTAGCTATGTTGATGGGATTTGATCCCAGGGAACGTTACTATTTTATGATTGGTCACAAAAAGTAGGTTTAAGGGCCTTACAACAGCCCCCCTCGGTTAGAGGGATGTTTTATGCGTAAGTCTGTGCGGCTTGGCGATGCTTCACTGAGGGATCGGAGCGAAACGTATAAGATTATGCATAGAAATCATTTACTACCTACTAAGTAGGACATATTATGTAGTAATGAAATATAATAAAGATTTGGTTGATGATGATGACGTTGTTTTTACAAATTCGTGAAAAGTGACCATTTCATACGAAGACGAAATTCGTAGACGTTTCTAGGAAATGTCAAATTTTCACTGTGACATTTACCTTTGACGATAGGTTAGGAGGGTTGTGTTTCCTTTTTGTGTTTTTCAAAA
>MU181980.1:777113-792315 GCA_016904865.1 Pissodes strobi
GGGTTGTGTTTCCTTTTTGTGTTTTTCAAAATTAATAATTAATATTCCAATATGAATGTATTTTATTGCCGACATAGACGTACACGTGTAATAGGAGCTTACTTGTTGCTTAAGATGTGACAAAAAAGAATAATAGGAATAGGAATAGGTCTATTGGTGTCTGTGAGATCTTTAAGCAACGGTGGTCGAAAGGAGTATCATAATTTCGTGCAAAAAATTAGGGTAAATGAGGAGAAAATATTTAGGAACTACCATAAAATGTCTTTGAAAGACTTCGATTTTCTTGTGGAAAAGATTTCTCCATATACAAAAAAAATACCACACCCGAGAGCCAATTTCAGCACCAGAGACGTTATCTCTTACACTTAGATATAGGTATTTTTTAAGATAAAACTTTTATCACCAGCAGTTAATATTATTGGTACAGTAGAGCGTCAATATCAACCGTAGTTCATTATTATTTTCATATTTTATTTTAAGATATTTAGCTGCCGGTTGTCATAAAGAGCTTATCTTATAATAATTATAAAAACAAAAAATATCTTATTTACATAAAACTCTTCACATATCATAGGTAAATATATAAGGGCGAATCAAACATCATACATACGAAAAAATAACGAAAACAAATCAAAACTAAATTAATCTAACCTAAACACCAATATGCAAACTGTCAAAAATTTTCACGAATTCGTAAAATCTTAAAATGAACTCAAGTTTCCCGCGCCGTAGATTTTAAATTTCACGAATTCGTAAAATCTTAAATTATGCACCTGTCAACTCTCCCGTCAATTATTCTGACCAATGGCGTTAAAATTCGTGATTCGTATTTCGTGATTCGTTGCTATATGAACTACCCTTTAAGCTTAATACTCACCTACGCGAATTTCGCCTTTTTTTGACATAAACACTGTCATTTCCAGGTGTAATTATTCGCGGCAAAAAATTTTAACTTCGGCGGCGAATTCTTATGTCAATATGGTCAATTTTGTTTTCATCGATAAAAAAAAACAATAACCATACCATAACCTTAGAATTCTTAGGCGTAGCTATGAAATGGATTCTAATAATTATAATTTTTATATGTGTAGGTTTTATCATGCGATGTACCTTTTGAGTCTTTTTGGTATAATTACCATAAAAGCCAAACACTTGCACTAGCCAGAAGGCATCAAAGAAAAAAATGTGGGTGAGAACTATATAAAGAAAAACACAAGGGGATTTTCACAATTTCATTGCAGAGATGCGTTTAACTGATACCAGTAATTTTTTAAATTATTTAAGAAGGAATCCAATTCAGTTTGACTTGCTCCTACATAAAATAGGTCCGTTAAACAATAACAAACCGTATCTGTGTTGGTTTTGGCGTCACAAAATTGGCGAAATTCGTAAAAAGTTAAAACTGTTTTAACTTTTTAGCGAAATATTCGCGGACGAAATTTCGCGTTGCATGAGTATGAACGAAAATCTACATTCGCGCGAAAAATGAACACCTGTCAAAAAAAGGCGAAATTCGCGCAGGTGAGTATTCACCTTTACGCATAGAAATTCCTATTTCTATGCCTTTACGCATAGAAATAGCACTCACCACGGCCACCTATACGACAAAGGTGGCCGTGGACTCACGCGCTAGTTAGGTGGCCTTGCTTAAGCTCTGTTTATACCGACGCGACGTCGTCGGCGCTGCGACGGTATCAACTGATGAGTGTCTCGCGACAGCTTTGCCGTGGGCGCTGTGGTCTAGAGATTTAGATGGTTAGGTTCTCATTCTCAATTCAACGACTATCCGGACTATCGGCGGCGGCCCGGGTTCAAACCCCGTTGCTTTTTTTATTTTTTTTACGGTTAAGTTTCTAAACAGTTTTTCTTAATTTTAGGTATGTCTTGGGTTACGTTTGGGTTAGCCCCTGGTTAGTTTCCTTTTCTTGAGCCCACGTAGCAAGTGGTAGCGAGCGGAGGGTCATGCCAAAAGTGAAATATTACTTATTGTAATACGTGCCCGTACTTTAGATGCATTTTTTCACCATAGATAAATATATATAGGGGGACATTCACAAAGACTCCCCCTTCTTTGAAAGTTTGTAACATTCGACCTTGATGGCAGCCAACGGCAAAGCTGTCGCGAGACACTCATATCGACTGTGGCTTAAAGCCCAGCCAAAATTATAAAATTTTGATGTAATATAAGTTAAAACTTGAAGATGGCGGGAAAAGCAAAATATATCCCTTCTGATTCGCCATTTATTACAAGTTTTACGTAAATTTTTTTTAAGTAAATAAGGCGATCTTAAAGTACCTGAATCGCTAAAGGTCAATATTTTAGATGTGTCTAAAATTATGTTAAAATTGATAATTATGTCATCTTCAATTTTTTTTATCAGAATGTTGGCAAAATAATGTTAATATATGATAATTATGTTACAACCGGCAACACTGTCTGAATCATAGGCGCTTTTACGGATAGCCCTCCGTAGGCGCTTTCTTAGTTCACTGTTCGGCCATTGTTTATTAAAGCCGCGTTTGTTTTTGTCATCTTTTCTTCGATTTGCTCTAACATTTTGTCAGGCACGTGACTTGGATTTTCCTTTTAAATACACAGACCTCGTGACTGTCAAATTTTCAGAGCAAATCGAGGAAAAAGATGACAAAAACGAACGCGGTGCATGTTGGTTCAGCGAATGATCAGAAAAACGTTATATCGCTCATGCCACGGTACAAGGAGAAACGGTATAGTATTCCGGCAGCCAAAACTCGTCGAGTTCGCGCAGTTACGTAGGTTGCGTAAGAAAATCAAGACGACTGCATTCGATTTATATGGATTTGTACGTTTGTACAAGTTGATATCGTGGTTTTCTAACTGTGAATGTTTTATTTGCTTTTCAAAATGCCTGGATGTGCTGTGACAAAGTGTAATAACTACACTAAATCTACTCAAGGCACTAATAATAGATATTTTCGTTCCCCACAAAATAAATAGCTGTGTAAAAGGTGGATCATTGCGTGTAGACGGGAAGATGAGATAAACGTAAAGAATGGTATATATTTAACTAACTAGGTGGTCTATTATGTGATAGGTTGTAATTAATTTGTAAAAGAAAATAATATATCTAACTTTTAGCTTACATAATATGTTCTGTTCATTTTGAGAACGTTTATATTGCTGTGCCTACACTTATAGAGAAGTTATTAAATTATACCTCAAAAACTAAGAGAGATCAAAAACTAACTAGCTTCTACGTTGTGAAAATAATAACTAATAACATAAAAAATAGTGTATATTTACTTTAATTGTATACTTTAGAACCTCAGCACGCAGAGTGTTGTCAAAGCAACTGAATTTACTAGTAATATAATTGGATAAGCAATTGGACAAGCATCTTATCACATAGAAAAAACATTTTTAACACTTGTCAAATCAAAAGTTATTCCTAAATTTCATAGATTTTAAATCTATGCAATTCTTGTCGTGAAACCAATATATTTTAAATGCGCGCTATGTCTGACACTCTACGCAAACTACGTCACAGCCCGGCAGCGGTGCGCAATACTATACCGTTTCTCCTTGTGCCGTGGCTCATCCCTTTGAAAACCGTCTTAACTCAAAAAAAAATAATAAAAATCGTTTTTTTACATAAATAGGGTCTAATAGTTGTTGTCTTTATTCTACAAAGACAGTATCATGATTATTTACGTTTTTTCCCAATAGGTGGCGCATACTTAAATGACGCTTTCCCAAGTTTCGACTTGTCTCCCGTTGAAAATACTGAAAATAGTAGTTGCCCGTTGAACAGTTTATTAATTAAAAATAAGTGTAATAGTTCGTAATATCTGTTGTTATAAAAGTGTTTTAATCCAAACTGATACGGTTTTTCATAAAAAATAAAGGTAAGTACAAGGAAAAGGTTGATTAGTTAATTGTATTATTTTGAGTAAATACGGTTTTACTTTCATTAGCGGCGTTTACACGGGCGTTCCATTTCTTCGGTTTTGGAGCGCATTCTGACGTCTCACGACGTTGCGCACGACTGGAGCGGACGCTTGGAGCGCCCGACATAAAAGTTTAAGACACTCCAATTATACGTTCCAGTTCTGCATATTTGGAGTGCGGAAGTCAAAAACGTACGTGTAAATGTAAAACCATACGATTTTGGAGTGGCGTGTGGCATTTCCACCTGGTTGGAAAGTTCAATATAACACGCCACGAGGTAAGGAAATCTAGTTGGACTCATTGACAGAAAATATTTAAAAACTCTTGCAATTGCCTGTGCAGCAGCATACGTATTCCTAAATGCAAAGAATACAAAAAAATAAGAAAAATCGGGTAAAAAATAAGCAGCGTTTTTCAAATTTTTATTTTTGTACTCATCACTCTTAACTTTCCACACAAGGGTAACTCCTATAAATTTATATGAAACGTTCAATGTGTTCCCTTGTCCACGACATTTTTCTTTATGCTAAAGTTCAAATAAAACAACGTGTTATGGACTGTCTGAAAAAGTGCCAGTGTAAATGCAAGGCAAGTTGTATCTGTTCTGCGCGACTGACGTTCACTCCGTCGTCGCGTTCCACGCGCATATTTACCGAGTATTTATACGGGCAGGATATCCGGCGCGATTGGAGTTTGTTTACGCTCTAAAACTGTGGAAAAACCCGTAAGTGTAAACGCCGCTATTATCTTTAAAAGAAAATTGTAGAAAAATGTATTATTTAAATTTAATACTTTATTGTTCCACAGTCAATGACTTCACATTGTATTATTTTGATTTAATACAGTTTTCTATGGAATTGTTTTTATAATTTACAAAAAAATATTATAGGAAGCTGTATCATTTGAAATTAAGTAAACTTTGTTCAGAGCAGCTGCGATCTTACGTCATTATTGACATTAAGGGCATTTTTGTATAGGATAGCCTCATAAAAGTTATCTTTAAAAATAAAGATAATGGGAGTGGAATTTCTACGTTAGACGCCATGTAGTAATAAAAAGAATATAGCGTTTTTTAACAACAGACATCTATTTTAGATCATGCCAGGACAAGAACACTACAGGACAAGAGTTCAGCGAATTATGGATGCTTTAAGCGACGAAAATAATCCATAGAAACAAACTAATACCCGTCAGTACCCTAAAACGTCCATTCATTTTGCTCAAGCCAGGTATAACGACACGTTCTCCCCAGAGAGAATCCTCCAATAAAGAAAATCTAACAAACACAACTATAGAAATGTTGCCTAATCCGAATCCTGAAAATCATTCTGGACCAAAATGTGCTCTCCCTGCTAATATTTCTCCCCCTTCTACTTCCAAGGAGCTCGATTTTGCAATCAGATCGATTCTTGATTCTATGTAACCCGAGGATGAACCTCAAGAATTTAATGTACCTTCCACTTGCAAGATAATGAATCTCTTTCTGGGCCAAAATATGCATTTCCTGTTGATAATATTTCTCCTCCATTTTCCACTTCCAACGAACTTGATTATGTAATCATATCGCTTTTGTCTATTGAACCAGATGACGAGCCTCAAGAAAAATCTAATATACCTTCCACTTCAAAGCTAGAGCTAAATAATGAATATCGTTCAAATTTTAGTGAAAACGATGACGATAGTGTGAAGGATCCAGACTTCACAAGTTCCTCCTCTTCTTCCACAGATTCATCGTCATCAAATTCTAGCTGTAGCTCATCGTCTTCATCTGATAATGAATCACTTGGACCTAGGACCAGCACAGTTCAAGAAGTGGGAGAGCAAGAAACAGAGCAAAACAAGGAAAAAAGACTCGAATAAGGCAAAGAAATTAACATAATTATGAAAAACCAAAGGCAAAGAGACTAAGAAATGAGGGCAAAGAATACGTGTCAACTTCGAAACAAAAAAAGGTGATGTCTGCAAAAAGAGTCAAAGAGTCGTGTAATGACAAATGCCGTTATCAGTGCCTGAAAAAAGTTAGTGAAGAACAGCGATTAAATATATTTAACGACTACTATTTATAGCATAAACAGAAAAAGAGACTTTTTATCTAAAAATATTGAATTAATTCAGCCAAAGTACAGATACGTCAGAGCTGATAGACAGAAAGGTGAAAGAAGGTGTAATAATTATGCTTTCTATTTTCAGTCATACTAATTTAAAGCTTTTGTTTGTTTTTAGTATAAGTACTTGTATTTTATTTAGTTTCCAAATCAGTTAATACCTTCAGTTATAATAGGTTGATTTTCACGTTTACTTCATTTTTTATGAGGCATGAATTTTGCTAAATTTACATCATAAAATTAAATAAATACAATATTTTTGTTCTAGTGTTTACTTTTATTTCAAGATTCAACTTAAAAATTTAGTAAAACTTTTGGACGAAAACTGTCTTATCTCTAAAAAAACAAAAATTTTGTCGCTTTAAAGTAAAAAGATAAATAATTTCTATTTATACGTTAAATAAGAATCGTCGGTTAATCAAAAGATGGCCGTACCAGAATATTCTAAACAGTAATTACTTTTTACACAGGGTGTATTATCTCAAATTTTCATTTGCTTGTCCTCTAACATTTATATTTTTTGAGTTACGATGGTTTTCATAGGGATGTGCGATATGAAATGATCCATCGGTGTGACCAATGACCGATCTGTTGAGATTTGAGTTCAAGCAGAAGCGCTAAACATAGTTCGTGCACAGGGACACAGCTTCCTAGTCCGGCTATGTTTAAGCAACAGATAAATATATATGTTTAAACAACCAGAGTGTGGTTCGTTATAATTAGAACTTATGTCTAGCAGCAGCACGGTAACTAATGAGATCAATGAAACGTTGGCTATTATTTCACTTCACGTATGGTTCTCCGCTAGCATCGCACCATCGGTCGAGTATACACGCGTTCTGTGACGGCTCTTTGGACGCCATTGGCACAAGCCATTGGGGACACTTGGCAAACGTTTAATGAACGTTTTTCTCCCCGATGAAGGGGTAATTTTTGTCTGTGCATGTACAAGATTTAGGTGTTTGTGAGCGTCCAGCCGGTGGTGTTCGAACCTTAAAACAAGCCGTGCAGTAAAAGTCTGAGCCTCCAGGAGCACATACTCAAAATACTGGCGGTTCTAAGAATAGTATCTCCGTCCGTCACGGTGTAACCAATCTGGAAGGGCCGCTCCAGCTCTTGCTAAGCCTGGACAAAGCCATAATAATAGCCCGGCTGAAATGGGCGTGGCATATTGCACCGCGTTTCAGTCAAGTATGGCAAAACGTAACTGCGCTCGGTCTAGACCAATCAAAGCAGCGAAAATGATTCCATTTGACCGAGGCGCGGTGCATTGTGCTTAAATGCTGTCGGGTATCGGCCCGTTCGATTAGAGTCTAGAGCTAGCGTTTGTATGTTTCCCTCCCTGTCTTCGCGATGCAACCAGTTGTTTGTAAATATGCTGATGGTCTAAGGGTCTGGATGGTTCGCCTTCACTTGGGCAACTCGGGTTCAAATCCCGTCGATTTTTTTATTTTTTTTTTAAGGTTATAGTAAAGGGTTTTTTCAATAAGGGCGTCAGAACTTTAAACTTAAACACAATGATAACTACAAGTGATAATCCACTAATCTTTAATCTATTTTGAAGAACTATCTCTGACATTATGTTTTGAAAATAATGTTGTTTAAATGTCCTCCCCGACTTCGCCTAGTTTCGTGCATTCTGGAGACCCAATTCTGCACTACTTTTTGACACATATCACATGAAATGTTTTCAATGGTGCGTTGCATGTTCCGTTTAAGGTCTTGAATTGTTCGGGGCTTATTTCTGTAAACTAAAGATTTCACATAACCCCTTAGAAAATAATCTAAAGGTGCAAGATCGCATGACCTTGGTGGCCAGTTTACATCAGCATTTCTCTAAATCACGCGTCCAGGAAACTTTTCATGCAATAAAGTGATTGCCTCGCGAGCAATATGGCAAGTGTCACCGTCTTGTTGAAAAAAAACATTGTTTATGTCCATATTTGTCAGTTCGGGCCACAAATATTCTGTTATCATATTCCTATACCGTTCACTAGTAACAGGAACATGATTTCCATCAACGTCTTGAAAAAAGTAAGGCCCGATACAGTGGCGTAGCTAGAAATGTGGGCGCTGGGGGGCAAGCCTATCCGCTGGCGCCTAAAACAAACCTATATTTTGCATTGATTTGTATAGGAGTGGATAAGCAATAGCCGCCTGTCGCACTATTCAAAAGTGGCAACCTATGGGCGAAAAAACAGGTTTCTGCGCATGACAAAATCGACGCAAAATGGAAAAACATAAACAAAGAAGATACCGTTGTGTCATGCGCACTAAAACACTTACCGTCTCAGCAGGCGTCGGTCAGGATCGAACTTGGCTTTTGTCTTTGACGTGTTTTCGTTTTGACGGCGCGGCGTTTTGAGTTAATAATTCGAGTTCGATTCGAGGCAAAATACCCGGGATTTCCTATTTCAAGTAAGTCTAATTATTATAAGTATTACTTATTTATACCTTATTGTTTCTTTCACTATGCTAACTGGGGCCCATTTCACAATCGGCAAGACTCCTCTACCGAATATTTGATGAAATAATCACTTTCGAAGTCCGGGCCTGCCTATTTACCTTCTCGGTGCAACAATTAGCTCTTACTAATTTTCTAATGCGCAAGTCCAAATAGAAATCTCTTTGTTTACATTTCGCGGTCGTAAATTTGCCATGTTTGGTCTATTTATTGCTGATCCACTCTTATACAAATCAATGATATTTTGTGTATATACGCAAATTAATCCAAAAATAATACATCATAATATTAAACGTATATTTTTGAAGTGAAACTGCTTAACGCGCGCTGGGAGTAAAATTTGAAGGTCGCGATCCCGACACACGGCGGGCGATCGCAACACAGGGCGGGCGAGCTGGCGGGGAACGGAAAACGGTCACGGACGTTTATTGTGATATCTTTGTTAGTTTACAAGATAAAAATACGGGATTTGCTCTACTACTTCGTCAAGACATAAGCGAAACTTTTATGAAGAATAGTTTTTTTTCAATTAGGCCTTTCTTTTTGTTAATTGAGTGATACCTGTATTTAAAAAAAAAACTACTTTTTAACCAAATCCGGATATGTATAAGGCTAGGGCGTTAAATTATTGTGATATCTTTGTTAGTTTACAAGATAAAAATATGGAGTTTTCTCTATTACCTTGTCAAGACATAAGCGAAACTGTTATGAAGAATAGTTTTTTTTTCATTTAGGCCTTCCCTTTTTGTTAATTGAGTGATCTATTAAAAAAAAACTACTTTTTAACCAAGTGCGAGGCTAGGGCGTTTAAGTTTAAGAAGTTTCACTTCTGATATGACACATGGTGCAAACGTTTTTTTCTATTTACAGGATGAATATAAAATATATAAACGACAACCAACCAACAGGTACATACAAATTTAAATATAAACGTAAACTACAAATCTGTAACCTTAATTAATCAATTAATTAATTAATCAATTAATTAATTAAACGTTTGTCTTTCTTCGTTTTTAAATCGACGTGAATTGATCGATTATTTGATCAAAATTAATTTTTTGGACAAATTCATTTTCTATGCTTAGTATTGCTAGGCTATTTATTTAGACTTGTCTGGCTAATGGTACTTCCTAAATACGAAACTCTAAAAAACACATACTTTTTTTCGACCGAAATTTTCGGAATATTAGTCTTTGAAATCGCATGCCGCCTTACGCAGCATTTTCGGAGCGGCGCCTAATTTCTCTTGGCGCCGTGGGGCCTTGCCCCCCCTGGCCCACCCGGTAGCTACGCCACTGGCCCGATAACACCTTGAGGCCAAAAACCACACCAAACTGTAACTCTCAGGATGCAGGGGCAGCTCATGAATCTATTGAGGGTTTTCTTCACCCTAAATCCTACAATTCTGCTTATTTACAAAACCATTGAGCTAGAAATGCACTTCATCAGAAAACACTATTTTTCCCCGAAATGTGGGTCGACTTGCAGTTGCTCTAAAGACCAGTTGGCGAAATTTCGACGCATGTGATGATCAGCTGGTTTCAGTTGTTGCGTTATTTGAATTTTATATACCTTCAGATGCAGATCGTGATGCAAAATTCTCCAAGTAGACGTCTGCGAAAGATTCACTTCCTGAGAATGGCGTGGAATTGACAGGTTCTGTTTATCTCTTACACTCTGGCTCACAGCAGCAATGTTCTCCCGAGATCGGGCAACCCGCACCGATCTCCATAAGATCGGTGGCAACCCGACGACGCACAGAGGTTAACTCATCTGCAACTGACCCGCTTCGTTCAAACTTTTCGACGAGACGGTAAATGGATCGATCGTTGGTCGATTATGTTGACCATAAATTTCTCGCAATGCTCGAATTGTCGGGCGAACCGAACACTCATTCTGATAGTGAAAACGATTAATTTCTACTCGCTGTTGAATTGTCTACTTCTCCATAATTAATAGCCCACATAGATAAAACTATAAAACACTAAAAAAATTGCCCACTAGCCCACTACTGCAGCGGGATTCTTATGTCTGAATTCGATACGTCACGTAACGAGTATCGAGATTTTGCGATTCTTATCTTGGAAGTTGGAAGCGAAAAGAGATGTATCGAGTTGAAATGTCACTTTTACTCGCTACATATTTTGATGTCGAGTACCGTAGTTTGCTAGCCTAACCAAAATCCAAAATATTAAAATTTGAATTCTGTTATTTGGGACCTTGTAAATACGCTCTTTATTCTTTTGTATATTTGTGTGTGTGATATGAAAAATGTCTCTGATCTTGCGACCAACTTGCCAGCCCACCCCTCGGTCCGGCGCGTAAGCAGAGACACAGCTACCCTTGTGCTTGCGTTACACGTGGTTCCAGTTTGAGGGGCCTTGTATTCTGGGGAGGAGCTCCAGTATGTCGGGCATATGCCCCTGGTGCTCCCGACTATTGCACAAAACTAAAATCTATGAAGGGCACAGCTAGAAATGGTCCTACGGCAGCTTCCGGCTGCCCCCGGCCTGGGTACCGGCGTGAATAGGAATTTCTTCTGGCTATAATTCTATGAAAGGCACAGACTACGCTGGCTGGGACGTACGGTTCTACCTCGGGGAGAAAAACGGTCACTAAACGTTTGCCACGTGTTCGCTCAATGGTCTGTACCAAAGGCGCTCAAAGAGCCGTCACCGAACGCGTCTACACTCGACCGAAGTCGAATCGGAGTGCTGTTTTGTATATTTCTAAAGTTGACAATAATGTCATTTCAATTAAAAGAATACAATCTCAATGTACTAATTGGTTTTATGAAAAATCACCCAGAATTTGCGGCCGGCCGCTTGTCTGTAGCAAATGCAAGAGGAAAATTCCGAGAACTTTGGAAGGAATTAACAAATAATTTAAATTATATTGGTTTTGTGGTTTTGGGACTAGAAGAGTCGAGAAGTGGCAAGAGGTTCCACAGAGACATCTTATGTTATATACCTAGGTCACAACTTATACCGTATAAGCTGTGCCTAGGTGCAGGGAATGTGTGGATTTAGAAGCTAACACAATTCCGCAAACATTTCTTAATTTACAGTTCTTTAAATCTTGCATCTGGTATCTTTTCTATATTAAAGTCTCTACGATACGCCTAAACTGAATATTGTGTCGTCTTCGCCGCAAGATTTCATTAAATACCGGTAACAAATTAGGCTTTTTGCGGACCAGCAAAAATGTTTAATATACTATCAACACCTGAAGACACAAATTTTAACCAATGAATCATCAGCAAAATCGAAACAAAGCAAATTATTATCTTTTTTTTGTAGTTATCTTTACCTTTCTCCTCTTTAATTTTGTCAAGTGGTTCTAAAAATGTGTAGCTTCTCGATAGAGAACTCGACATAGGATAAGAATCGCTGTCTGCTCGCTAGCGAATACCATGTCGAACGATAGGTAGCGGCTCGATACGAAGTATCGAAAGATGAGGATCCCGGTGCTGTTTGACACTTGAAACAACTGTTGACTTTTGATCTTGACATGTCAATCAAGGTTGTCGCTATTACAGTTCAAAGTTCTGACGCCCTTATGGGAAAACCACCGATCTCCATATATCGGTGGGGAAAACCCATTAGTAGTAGTAATCTCTCTATTGGCCTTTTTCGTGAGAAAATTCAGCCAGAAAAGACCTCTATCCGGCTTAGTTAGAGCTGGGGCGACCCATCTCAGATAAGTTACACATGATGGATAGAGATACTATTTTTAGAGCCTCCAGCATGTCGAGTATGCACTCCTGGGGGCTCAAACTGTTACATGCACGGCTTGGTTATAGTAGTAGTAGTGAGTAGTACTAGTAAACTCTCTATTGGCCTTTTTCGTCAGAAAATTCAACCAGAAAAGACCTCTATCCGGCTTAGTTAGAGCTGGGGCGACCCATCCCAGATAAGTTACACCTGATGGATGGAGATACTATTTTTAGAGCCTTCAGTATGTCGAGTATGTACTCCTGGAGGCTCAGATTGTTGCATGCACGTCTTGTTTAAAGGTTCGAACACCACCGGCTGGACATTCACACACATTTAAATCTAGTACATGCACGTGGCTCTAACCCCCGGCTGGAGGTCCGAATCTTATTCGGGGAATCTACACAGTCCCTGAAAGCCCCATGGGTCCCGAAACTAACATAAATGTATATGAAGCTGGAACAAAATGGCCGATACCCGACACGTGCACACTCGACCGAAAACGAATCGGAAGTCCGCACGGCTTGGTTATATTTTTAAACAGTTTTGCCTTGATTTTGGGTATGTCTTGAGTTAGTTTTAGTCAGCACTTGGTTAGGTTCCTCTTTTTGAGCCCCCTTTGGCGAGCAAAGCGAGCGGAGGGTCATGCGAAAAGTGGAATATTACTTGTTGTAATATATTCGTTAGCTGGAGGTGGGTGCCAGGTGCAAGGATGTAAACAAACAATCGCTAGCTCTAGACTCTAATGCCCTTTTGTCTTCAGCTTCATATACATATATGATCACTTTGGGGGGCGCATGGTGAGCGTTCGGGGACCGTTTTGATTCCCCGATGAAGAATCGGCGTCCAGCCGGGGGTTTGAGCTTCGTGCATGTACAAGATTTAAATGTTTGTGAACGTCCAGCACTCCAGCCGGTGGTGTTCTAGCCTTATAAAGCAAGCCGTGCATGTACAAGTCGAAGCCTCCAGGAGTACGTACTCGACATACTGGAGGGTCTAAAAATAGTATCTCTATCCACCAGGGTGTAACCAATCTAGTAGGGTCGCTCCAGCTCTAGCTAAGCCCGGACAGGGGTCTTTACTGGCTGAATTGCTCACGTAAAGGTCAACCAACAGCGAGTTGTAGTACTACTACTAGTAACCCAAAACATGTCCAAGATGAAGAAAAAAACTTTTACAACCATAACCTTAAAAAAAACACCACGGGAATCGAACGCGGGTTATCGTATCAGAGGCCCAGTACTTAACACAAGACGTTGCACATACCCATAGAAATAGGACTCCGCATCACAGGGCCTCATAGTTGCGCGCGCATCACATGTATGACAAGTCTGGCATCTGGTCCGTAGCTCAGTGATTGGATGCTGAGTCTGTAATACGGCGGCCCGTGTTCGATTCCACTGGCAAGACATGTAAAAAAGTAAAATGTTTTTTCTTCATTTAGGGTATGCCGTGGGTTAGTTTTTATTGGTTGCGCTCCTGTATTGAGCAGAGAGCCATGCGTGAAGTGTAATATTTGACATTTTTGTCAATAATGTAATGCGCGCGGAACTCTGAAGCCCTCTGATGTGGTACGGCCAACGTCTTGTCGCGCAACTGTCAGATGTCAGATAATCGAATGTCGATTGGGTTAATTATTATTTTTATAATTTTATTTTCTGTCAGCTGTTCTGTATTGAATGAATATTATTTATTGAATAGTGAAATAGTCGATAGTCATTCTTCTAGACATGGCTAATATTGTTGCTGTTGACGAACTGAGTAAGTTTTGTTTAGTAACTGTTGTAGCACATATCGGTCTAAATATTTTTATCATGCCCATGAAGTAGGTATATATAAATCTAATATTTCGGCAGTAATGTGGTGTACAATTGCCGGTTTATTCTAACTTGATATCCAACTTTACTCATACCGTGTTGGTCTTGTATTTGTTTATATTTGTTATCATTATGGTTCTTATTAATATATTGGCTAGTTTCTATTAGTTTACATTTCGAGTGTCTGTAATACTGAAATTGCAATTTACATATTCTTTTCTTGGATACTGCCTTTCGTGCTGTTTAAAATAAACAACGTCTATTACCCAGATTCTAACAAATACATTAATTAACTCTAAGGTATGGATCATGTCATATTCTAATAAATAACGATCTCAATCACAAGTTGCAGATTTAAATTTGTTACCTGCTCCTTAACAACCACAATTCCTACTTGGGACAAGAAATTTTGTTTCCCATGTTCACAATGAAATATTTATTATCTTATTTAAAACTAGCATGGTGAAAGAAAGTTCCAAATGAATTGTTACTTAAGTTTAAATCCCAGTATCTGTTACTGAAAGGTATACAAGAAGTATAACTAGACAATATATATGTATACATCCTCACACAACACAAATTGATTTATCTATTTATCAGTGTAGGTACAAGAAATTTTTTTACAATTATGTTACAATTAACAAAATAACATCTTACAATTACCAGATTAAATTCTCTCATATTACAATTAACTTATAAAATTTAAAACAAAATGTAAAGGGTACAACACTTCTAAATAATGCCACATTATTTAATGAAAAATTTTGTTTTGGTTTTGCATACATGTAAAACCATGAATAATAAATTATTGTGTGCAATCGCAATTTCTTGCTTGAAAAATTAATAAATGTTTTGGTCAAGAACTTGACTTTGTGAAACTAACTAACATTTTTTTTTCTAGTACAAAAACTTTAAACTAAATCAATACATTACTAACTAAGGCATTCAGAATTATTAACTAAATATTTTTAACCTTGCTAACTAAGAGTTACTTAGTACAAAAATAATCTTTATTTCGAATATGATTCATAAATTTTTAAAAATATATGTTGTGAAAGAGCACATGCTTTAAATTATGTTTTTCTACAGCCGCGCGCAAAATAACTAAATACTAAATTGAAATGAAATCGCAAAATGCCGTGGATCCTTATTTTGCGCTCTAGCGCGAACATGGA